>JAPYYV010001048.1:0-27141 GCA_030522625.1 Copidosoma aretas
GAAAATTTTGAAAAATTTCGTTGATTTTGGTTGCCATATTGCTGCCGCCATCTTGAATTGCTCAAAATCATAGTGAACTATAGGTTATGTGTCATTGGATTACTATGGAAAATTTTATTTCCGTTCTTAGTGAACGATGTTTTTTTTTCTTAAAAAGGGTCTACTTTTGGTTTTGGGGGATTTTTGGGGGTTTTTACCGCCCCCCCAGAGTCACGGTACGACTGGGGACTAGTTTTCCTCTATTCTACTATCCAAACGCTGAAAAATAAAAAAACGCCCAAATCGGAGTTTTCTGTCAAGAGTTATCTTCTTTTGAGACAAATTTTGGCATTCTAGCCCACTGTGCGCCGCCTGGCCGCTGTGTAGGAGAGAGAAAGACGAGAAAGGGACTTCCCGGACTCCTGTGTGCTGCATTAGTACACAAAAATATACATAGCTACACTCCAGCTCTGAGTCGCTTTCTCGTCTTTTCTGCAGAGAGTGCAGAGCCGAACTTAGAGCACTACAATATATAAAATATACACATATATCAGCACAGAGCAGACTATACGCGTGCATACAGAGAGTAATACGTGCGTGTGTATGTGTATTCGTGCGCGCGTGCAGTCGGCCGACGGCAGTTTATACGTTTCGTTCACATACTCGTAAACTCCATGTTAATACCCTTTTAAATGCCTCGAAGAGGTATAACCTCTCAATTTGTGTACTTGTTCTCGTTGCTTGTTGATGTATGATAAATACGACATAAGTCTGCGTTGTTTATTTAATGAATAAAATCTTCTGTTGTTTCCATACAAGTGTCAATTATACAGGGATTGTTGTGTTTAAAGGCTTATTTATAGGGTTTAGTTTTTTAAATATTTTTGATAATCGCTTTCTTATTTACCCATGACAATTTATATTACTTTTTATAATTGAAATCAACTACTACTTTTATATTCCTGAATAAATACGATATTTCATAGATCATTGTTTTTTTACTTTTAAACATCAAATTACAATTCACATAATTATTTACGATTCTCCCACAAGCCCATAACGTAAATATTTTTACACCGCTTTTTTTGAAGTTATACATATAAAGTGAAAATTATGACCAATTTATCAGTGATTATATAGTCTTCTGTATGTTTTCACATCTTCCGAGAGTCGCTCACGACACTCCCGTTTTTTTCTTTCTAGAAAACCTTCGCTGGTATTTGCTACTGTACATTGCTGTACATGGTAGGTGCGCTTACTTGGTGAATGTTTTATTTGAGAACGATGTATTTACCGAATAAATCCAAATTTAATTTATCGAATGATTTTTCCAAGAGAATTCGCGATTGTTTGTAACTGTTTATTGCTGTGCGTGGAAGGTGCTTGCATTTCGTTTCATGCTAATAGACTCTTAGTCGATCAACTGAAATATTTCATTAATGGTTAGCCATCCGTAGATTCGCAATCAAGTGAATTTCAGAATATGCCGGCGGGCATTACATCTAAATTAGACATACCGAAATACGAATTACTTTTGGAGATAATTAGGAGTGCTTATATAAAGATACCGACTGATTTTACAGTTATTAAGAAAGGGGTCTTGCCTACAGGCAAACCGAATCGAAAAAGCAACGAGATCAGATTATTGAGTAAACTTTAATCCCACTCCGAGTTTGTCAATAAGACAGAAAAGATCCGGACATCTTTGAGTTAGCGCGCGATAAGCCTTGATTTATTACCTCAATTATTATAAGCCGGTGTTACTGCTGTCACGCTTGTTAAATACTTTCTTTTTTTTACTATAATCATTTTCTAGCTTTACAGACTACTAATAAATAATCTTCAAGGCAGAACACAACCTCCAGTTTACTGAATAAGTTTAACTGATTATTTGGAATTGGCGTAAGCCCCATCAGCAGCATGTTGAAGTAGCTGTGGCGACAGTCGAATAAAATGCAGTACTTGTAATGCAGTTGAGTAAGCAGAACAACGTACAGCCAAACAAACTATTTTAAGGTACAATACCATACGTAAGAGACAGTCAACGAGCGTGAGAAATTCTTTGCAGCTGCAGGAATCTTTGAGTGATGGTGAATTAATACAAGCAATGGACTTTGTATAACCGAATAAACAGAATACACAATACTAACGAGTTGTTCAGCGATCAAAGCTGCTAGTGATACGTTAAAGCCACATTCAATACGTCGAGTATCTCCGATGTTGAGCGCATTTGCGTTAATTACTAAGTACAGACGAGGACATGCGACTGCAAATCTCTAACCGATTAAAGTTGTATTATCACTATTTCTCATTTACATTTCATTTATGGAACTTGCTGTATGCTGTTCGTCCTAGAGGTAGGCGATATTTGGAAAAATATCGATATCGAATATCGATGTGTATCGACCACCAAGTTATCGATATTGCCGATGTATCAGACATTGCAATATCGATATTGCAAATATTAATATCGATAACAATAAATACTTAACCGAAAAAAATAGTTACTAATTTATTATTTACATGATTTACACGTCATTAATACTTTGTCTAGTGACAAGATTAATTCTTATTCCGAGGCTTATTTCAAAGTTAAATTTAAGTCGTACACAAACAAAAATACTTTTTCGTAAAAAAAAAAAAAATTGATTAGAACTAAAAGAAAGATATCAAGCTAGGTGCCAGTATTCTTTTGGTAACGTACTCAAGAAAAGTAACTCAGCAAAGTGCTGAGGAGTAAGTTGTGATCTTTATATATTATGTTGGTCGAAAGGAACTGTTGATATGAATTCCTAAATTTGTCGCACAATATAAAGATAGTGAATCAAAACAAATTTAGAAGGTATTATGATTGAAAGCATTGTACGGCTTCTGTTGTCACTGCGGAAGACAAGCTAAGAAGGTTAGTATGTAGCAGGTGCCTAATTCACAAAATTTGTGAGCTTCTTAGCCCATTGCTTAGCAGCTTAGCGTAGTCAATATTTTTAGTTCATGTAGTAGTTGAGCAGTCAGTGTCGATAAGATGGAAGCATTATAAAAACAATATGTTAGCATTATGCTTCCACTTTACCGACACTAACTACTCAACTACTACATAAACCAAAAACATCGACTACGCTAAGCTGCTAAGCAACGCGCCAAGAAGCTGACAGATTTTGTGAATTAGGCCAAAGACACAACAGAAGGAGATGGCAGGAACCTATCCCAAGGAACGATTAGCGATAAAACCATAGAGTCAAAGTTCTTTCAATCTTCAAAGAGAAGCAGCGTTTCAGTAATAAATTGGTATCGAACTCGATATTTCATTCAAAATATCGATATTACCGATTATAGATAATATCGATGATAAATATCAATTTTTTTCACCGTAAATAATCTCCAAATATCGCCCACCTCTAGTTCGTCCGAGTATACAATTAGTCTTTCTTATCGATGAAGACACATCTGCATACTCCGAATCAGCATCGTACAACAGTGTTTATTTATTTGAAGATTTTTACGAATTAATCTCTCAGGTTGTGTCGATTTAACTGCTGGACGGACTTTGAAGGACTGACATTTCAAAACTGTTGTATGTGCGATTGCAAAGGTTTGTTAAATGATTTTGAATATTGACATCACGTGTTCTAAACCAGGCAATATAGACAAACATCGTAAGTATAAATAAACCGACTCCTGAAGTTATTACAATACATGAAAGATACAAAATATTATTATGATAAACCGACTGCCAAAAACATTGATAACTTCAAAAGTTCAGCGTTTTACGGATTTTAACTTTAACTTTTGATTGCAAAATATTTATCCGATTTAATACGTTTTCGAAAGTTGAGGATTTTAAAAACGGAGGGAGCTAAGTGATCTGTTCAAGCCGAATAAAATTCAAGTTGTGAAAATGTCATTATTAATTCATCGCGATTTATCTCAATTCCGATTTCTTGTGTTAGAAACTTCGGCCAGCGCAATATGAGATTCAACAAAAAATAATTTGAATTTATGATTCGCTGTTTTATGTCGGAATATTTTTGAATTCAAGTGGAGAGAACGACGAAATACAAGCAGAACCCGAAATAGTAAAGAAAAATCGAATAAAATGTTTGAATAACTGCGTGATAAATTACAGTCTAAATGAATACGAGTCTGAACTTGCTCAGGAATAGCCGGAAGAAACAGTCTCCCCGAGTGAAACCGAATTAAATAATTAAATTTAATCAATTTTCATAATGCACGGAATATATAGAGCTGTTAGATCGTAACTCACTTCCGTAAATAAGCATCCTTGCAGCTTCCTCGAATAAATGGGTCATAGTAGTCATTTATTATTTTTGCAGCATCTTACGAGAAATCGACTTACATCGGATTAAATATCAAGATCTGTTAATCTTACTCCAACAGACAATTAAAATACACCGTAGAATATACTAATGAAATAAATCTGTCACAAGTATACATATGGAAGCTAGTTTACGACTAGCCAGATTAATGCGTCCAAATATAATAATATGAACAAAGCAATTTGAATGATCCAAATTAAGCAAAAGAATAATGTACACATTGTACAATTATTTGTATTTGTTAATTAAATAAGTGATTGTATGGATGCTATTGGGGGTCTTCCTTCGGAGAAAAACACAAGTGTTCCAAAGAGACAAAAAAAGCTCTACAGCCACAAGAAAACATTTTAGCAATAAATGCAGAAAATAGATCATAATTTGTCTCGTTGGGCTACAATTCAAGTTAATTCAAAAAATAAGTGACATATCGCACAATAATTTGTAGTTATATTAATGAATTTCTTGGAAATTGCAGAAAAACAAGTTAGCGCAGCATTACCTTTAGGATAGTGTGAAAATTTGCTATAAAATAAAAAAAAAAACTCTTTCTTTCCATTAACACGTTTTTTTGATAACATAGGAATAAATTTAAGATCCTTTTCTTTTATAAAAGCTGTAGGGGGTGTGGTGGGAATTAAATAATGGAACAAATTTAAAGTAACTTATTGATAATTTTGTTATTCATATTTCGAAAAATTCTTAGTTTAGATCGATCGATTACAATTCCAAATATACCGACAAATACATCGCCATGTCCCATATTTCTTGAATTAACTTAACTTATAACCCAGTAAAATAAATTATGGTTTATTTCCTGCATTTATTGCTAAACTATTTTTCAGTGGCTATGAAGCCATTTTCCTCTCTTCGAAACACTTTGGCTTTTTAACGACGGATTAGTGATTGTATGGATGCTGTTGGGGGTCATCAGGGGAATAGGCTTAGGCTAAACTTTGAAAAACTTGGCCGTTATCGGATGTAATCAGAAATGTGGAGGGGGGGGGGAGGGAAGTATAAGAATTCGCCTGTTCTTGGAAGACTTCGGCTTTCTTTTGGAAGGATTAGCTAATTCTAGGAAATGTGAAAGAGCTGCGAGAGGCTGCTGTGGGTAACTTAGACATACGTTTGAAGACTTTCGCTGTTCATGGAAAGATGTCGAGATGTGGGGAGGGCTTTGGGGAGCGTGAGAGGGGCTATACAAAAACGCAGGGTGGCTGTAGGGAGGTCAGACCATTTTAAAACACGAAATAAAGAAAGCATTATACCGTAATTTTGTAGAGGAGTGGGGGGGAGGGGCGTTGTAGGTCACACTTACAAATAAAAAATGGACAAAATTGTGCTATTTTCACCTTGTTTTTTGCAAAAAAAATTACTGGGAGTTAAAATGGTGTTGGTAGGCGAAGGGAAACCGGGGGGATATTAATTTCGTCTCATACGACATCACTGTGTACTATAGGAATGAAAGGCCACCATGCGATCACACGCGAAACGTTTATCGTGTTTGTAAAGGGAAAGTATCTCTACTTGTGGAAAATCTTTTTAATAATGGAGCTGCAAAAGTAAGTTTTAAAAAAAAATAATAAATTATTTCTGTGTATTGAAACATTAACTAAAATATGATAGAAAATTTTGAAAAACTTGATAACTTACAGTTAATTTTTAATATCTTGAAAATAAATCAAGATGTCTAGTGAGTCTTTTTGAATATTAAAGGTGAAATAACCAGAATTATAATAATTTAACGCACTACGATACTAAGAATAAAAAAATACAACAAATTAATTAATTCCACACACATAAATAAAATTTTATTAACTTTTGAAAAACAGTTATTATGTAATTATTTTATGGTTGAGTAAAATTATAAGTTGTAATCAGAAAAATAGTTTTTAGAATAAGTTTACAAGGCAAATGGACACAACGTTTAGGTTGCGAGTATAAACTGTGTCAATAAATCGCTTTTGTAAAATGTCCATCCTATACACTCCGCGCTCCATAGTGGAGGCACCAAGTATGAAATTCAACATAGGTCGGACTTGTTTGGTATGGAGGAATTGCATTTGGATGTGAGACAAAAATAATTCTGTTCTTGAAAATCGAGTTAAGTATCGGTGTTCAATATATTGACATAAGTATATATATATTACAGTATTCTTATTTCTTGCACATCTCTATCGAGCTATCTCCATAAATTTAACATTAAGCAAAAAGCATAAATTTAATCCTTAACCTAATATACACCTTACACTACCCAACTTGACCTCTTTTTTCTTGATAAAATAGGCTTTTTCAACGTATTATGATACTTTTAAGCTATCCACTACACATTATTGCACCTTAATCACCCAATCATCCTTACTGAACTTTTACCCTTACATTATGTTGGCATTGTTCACTATATTGTCCCTCAGCTTTACTTTCAAGTTTTTTGATCCTCTTCGTAAACAAGGCTTTTTCTTTCAACCATTATTCATCTCTGTTTGTCCTGTCATCCGTCTCTTTTTCTCGTTCCCTCTTTCACGCATTGTAAGCACCTCTATTTGCATTTTGGTTTCTGTCTCTATTCTTTTTATTTCATTCCTTACTTTATTTAGCTTTTCTATTAGCTTTTCAAAGATTTCCACACTTTTTCCTGCGTTAAAGCCGCAATCTTTAAATGTCTTGCCTCTACCAGTCCTTGTTTTCATCATTTCATCGAGCTGGTACTCAATCACTCCTATCCTCAAACCACCACTTTTTCTTTGTTCACTCTAAAACTGGTTGTTTTTTCAAAACTTAGTTGTTTTCATCTCAACTTTCCACTTTTCCTATTTACTCACTGTACTTCTTTGTCTTAAAATTATTTTCCTAAATCTCTTAGTTACTTTTGTCTCATGCGTGCCCTCTCTCGTGCGTATGCACTTGGCCGCCGCCAAAGCAAAAGTCTTATTATATTACTTCCCAAATTTAAAAATTCAACCGTAAGGCTTCAAGTTTTTCGAGATTTTCTATCGTTTATTAGGTTAGGTTTTAATGCACGGAAATTATTAAAGATTTTTTCTTATTACTCATATTTTCAACTCTATCATTAAAAAATATTTACCAGATATCTTGTTTTGTTTTTGAGATGTTTATACTTCGACCGTAAGTTTTCAAGTATTTCGAGATTTCCCGTCATATTACAGGTTAGATTCCGATGTAGAGGAATTGTCTATGATTTTTATAAATATTTTACTACCTTATCTCTGCCATTAAAATAGATTCACGGGACTAGCATGTTTTATTTTATTGATATTTGAAATTTAACTGTTGGTATTCAAGTATTTCGAGATTGCCTTTTAATCTTTAAGTTAGATTTTAGTACACAGGAATCATCTATATATATATATATATATATATATATATATATATATATATATTAATAACTATATTAGCTTTATAATAGAAGAAGATTTACCAGAATATCTTGCTTTGTTTTCGAGGTATTAAAAATTTATTAGTTAGTTTTCAAGTTTTTTTGAGATTTTCTATCATTTTATAGATAAGGTTTTGCTACACGGGCTTTCTCGATAATTTTTCTCTATTTATCATCAACTTAGATTTAACTTCCTAAAAAAATCATTGAATTATCTTGTTTTGTTGCGGACATATTAGGTTTTTGGAAAATAAAACACAAAATCTCCTACTGTAGGGCGGTAAGGGAAAGTTATATATGTCGTAGGCGAATAGAGAATTCAGGCGGTTAGCTTACTACCGGCAGATAGACAATTCAGTTATTAAAGAACGTTCGACTAATTGACTAGGATTTAGCTAAGTGACTGAGACACTTTCGGCATTAAAAAAAGCAAGAAAGATCATGTTTAAAAAAATATTTAATTTGCACTTATTTCGTATTACATTGCCTTTCAATATTTACAGTAGAGCGCTTTGTCGTAATATTGATTGTACGATTTCATCATTGAATGATATAGGGGAATATGGGGATGAATGGGCATATCAGCTGGGATGGATCTCAAAAACAAAGATATATTTCGAGCTGATTATTTTTTAATATGCATCTAAAGTATCAATACTTTCATCGTCTATATAAATATATAAGAGAAGTAGCCCCGTTATTTGCTAATAAATGTTGTAATTTTTGGTCAAAAAAAACCAGTGGATCAAATTTTTATGTTTTTGACAAATTGAGTACAATTTAATTTGCATGTTTTTTTATGATATTGGAAAGCTTAAGTCTTTAGCTTTTATTTTCTTTTTTTTTGTATTCTCTAGGATGAATATTAAGAGAGTAATAGTTTAATAAAAAAACCTATCTTTGAAGGGCACGAATGGACACCCACGTGAGGTACTGATGGGCACGGACAGCTGTCGAAAAGCTGACGTGCTCATGTGCGTCGTTCTGTATGATTCAGACATAACCTCTCTACTCGTCTTGCATTTACACTTTATACATATGCCCTCGTCCGTGTCCATCTGTGCCCTAACTCCTGCTCACTCGTACCCTATGGTGGGGCACGAACGGGTCATTTGGAACGTTATTGCTTTCCTCCTCTTAAACAAAGAATCGCTATAATGATGTATTGAAAAGAATGACAAAGAATAATTAAGGTAATTATAAATACTATTCTGTTTTTAAATTATAATCTATTAAAATTTGTTGTGCTAGTCGATCAAGGCAACAAAGGTGCCCACTGCACCCCACTTGCCAGCCAACAGAAGAAATAATCAAAATGTTTATCAATTTATTTAAATATTCGGCAATGTTTAAAAACCCCTACCTTGAGAGTTACGCTCTGTAAATACCCGTGCTTTCACTAGCTTTGTAGTCTATTTGTACATCGATGTAAACAATAAAGTTTGAATCTCAATCTCTTTGTAAATAGTAAGAAGTTCGCCATTCATTTTCAAATGTTTCAACAAATAATTTAATAAACTGAAAAACATTTTGATGATATCTCCTGTATCTGATTCGATGAAGAAATTGTTCAATGAATGTTCCGACAAAGCGCTGTACTGTAAATATTTGAAGGCAATGTAATACGAAGTACATGCAAATTAAACGGATTTTTTAAAACATGATCATTCTCGCTTTTCTAAATGCTGGAGGTGTCTCAGACAGTTAGCAAAATGCCTAGTCAGTTAGACGAATAAACGTTCTTTAATAACTGAATTGTCTATCTGCCTGCGGTACTATAATCGCCTAGGCAGCTAGCTAACCGCCTTAATTCTCTATTCGCCCACGACATGTACATATTTACAAGGAGACATATTAAAAAGTGTCTTTTGGGTGTATAATGATTAATACTGCAAATAAAGAAAAATTACTTTATACCTCTGTTTTTTAATTGTGATAGGAAATATTGAGATTACAAAAGCACTATTGCAACAATACTCAGTTCTAGAAATGTAGACGTCAGTCAAGCGTTAGAGCACAGATAACTGAAAAACACTAAGTATAAAAAGAAATCTTATACAGAATGTAAAAATAAAATTGCCCAAAAATACTCTCAACACACACTCAGGTTCGTGGGTGTCGTGTTGTACGATGCGCGAGATATCGCTCTGGTTAATGGATGGGAGTAAAAAACAAGAGAAAACCTCCTATCGTGAACATCGAGATCGTGGCTACTCTTGTCGATGTGACAGGTGATCATGGCGATGCCGTTGAGTAGAGTCCATTAAGATGCAAGCCAATTTTACACGCACACAGACACTACTGAAATATCATGACGACTGTACCTGTGCTCGATGGTGGCGTTAAACAGGAGTCATCAAGCCAAAGCAAACGCTCCCGGAGTCGATGCGAGAACACACTCTTAGTTATATGGCGCGGGAGAATCAGGCAGCATGGCACCGCCCAGGTTGATTCTTGACCCCGGCGTCTTAGCTACAGGCACAGCAGGTGTGCACATATCTTGTCTACTATTTATTCTCGTACAGGAAACCAGCACGTACACAATAAACCTTAACACATCTTTATCATTGCACGTCAATAGGTGCCAGCACGTATTACACTGATAATTCGTCTTGGCAACACATGGGATTCTTTTTCTTGGAATAAAGATAGGAAAGAGAACGGACATCACGCACGACTCGCAAATCATTTTTTTATCATAATAATAAAAATTATTCGCTGACTTTAGCGTGTCTTGGTCTATTAATACCAAGATACCTAAAAACTCTTCTCGGTCGTATGTGACCGTGATGCTAAGTAGTTATGTAGCTCGTCCATCTGCAGTATCACAAATGATGACAAATTTTGTTACAACAATGATCTCATAAATGATACAATGCAATATTATGCCAACACTTCTCCATCAAACTATATGCACCCTCCATACCTCATTATTTTTGTATATGTTCGAGGTAAAGATATTTTTTACAGTGAAAATTTTTCAGCGTTACTTTTGTTGTTTCACGGCTTCCTATCTTCTGAGTGTCAGGAACGACATTCTAGTTTTTTTATTTATAGAAATAATATTCACAGGCTTATTCTTAACCTGTTGTATTTCGTACCTTTTTTGAGTATCTTTCTTGTACAAGTATTAATATACTAAATAATGTATTGTAGCGGTCTAAGAAAAGATGAGCTAAGGGACACTAGATACACGAGAAATAAAGGAGGGCTATCTAGTCAACTGGAGAAATATGGCGCAAAAAGTGTGTTAAATAATGTATTGTAGCGGTCTCCGCGGATGGTAAAAAAGAGATAAAAGGTGTGCTGAAGCAGTCTAGTCTTGACGACCTAGTTATTGTGCGAAAAAAAAATCCGAAAAATGCTGAATTCGAGCGTGACTGAAAAGAAGAAATAAAAAAACGCAGAGCCGCACAGTGGGAGATTTCGAGTTTTAAATGTCGGAAACCTAATATCTCAAGAAGGAAAAGAGGTAATTTAAAATTTCTTGAAGGAGCGTAAAGCTTAGATGATAACGAATAGAAAAAAACTATGGAGAAATTCAGAACGTGAAATCCTAACCTCTGAAATATTAGAATAAACTAAAAAAAAAAATTTCTTGAATCAAAATTGAATAACGAAAGCTGAATTATCATTCAATTGATTATTTCTTCGGCATTATATGATATTACGGCACAATATCAACTTTTGTTGCCTTTAACATAACCTAAAAGCCTACAATTTCAATTTTTTTGTGTTTAAAACCTAATATCTCAAGAAGGAAAAGAGGCAATTTAAAATTCATTATTATAGCGTGAAGCTTAGATGATAACGAATGGAAAAAAACTATAGAGAAATTCCTAACGTAAAATCCTAACCTCTAAATTATCAGAATAACCTCAAAAAAAAATTTTTCGAATTATGAAAAATAAAATAAGATTAAGGGGTTCAAATATTTACATTAAAAATGATATGTCTTACGAAGACAGAAAAAAACAAGAATTAATTGTAAAATGGGCTAAAGACAGAAAAGGTAAAGGTTGGGAAGTAAAAATAAGTCAGGGAAGGGTACAGATAGGAGGAGTGTGGAAGCTAAAGAGAAAAACGGCGCTGCTACCTCTCTAAATAAGGAGACCTCAGGTCAAAGTGTCAAAAGCAATGGAAAAATAGGTTGTCATAATAATAGATTTAAGGATAGTGAAAAACGGGGCTCTGATTCTCATAATGAAAATGTAAATTTAAAAAAATGTTTTGGAGTAAGCCAGAAGTGGGGAAGTAGATGTTTGAATCGAGAAGGGGGTAGAGACTGGAATGATTTAAAAACTGTGTAATTTTGGAATACTGCAGATTTCATAATAAGGATGGAGACTTTTGGAATTATATAGACAGGACTGATTTTGTGAGTCTGTCCAAAACCTGGTTGGAGAAAAAAGACTAGGAAATTGTAAAACATAGGCTCTCTACAGATTTTACATGGAAAGCAGTTCATGCTAACAGATAGATGAAAAAGGTAAGGGCTGAATGTGGTTTCTTAATTGGTCTCAGAAATAAGCGGTAAAGTCCAGAAACCAAAATTGTGGAGATTGTGAGAGAAGGGCTTGTGAAGTCTGAAATAATAAATGGGAAAAATAATATAAATATTTACTCAGTATACAATTCGGGAAATTTAGCTGAGCTTATTGAGGCACTTGAAAGCATGGACTTTTTAGATGAAAATTTGATAATCGGGGGGGATTTTAATATTAGAATAGGAAATTTAGATGCGGGGGCAGGGGGGAGGATAAAGTAGCCGACATAGGTAGAAAAAGCAAACATAAAATAATAAGTAATAAAGGGCATAAGTTGATAGTATTAGTAAATAATAAGGGATGGTACCTGTAGAACGGTAAATGGGAGTGTGACGAAAAGGGGGAGTATACTTACATTGGAGCAAGAGGCAGCTCCGTGATTGACTACATGTTAGTAGGGTGTTGCTGGGTTGATGTAATAGATGTATTCTGGATAGATAATAGAGTAGACTCTGATCACCTGCCACTCAGATTGAATTATTGAATTGGGTCGGTAAGGTTATAGAGTCAGTGAAGGTACACAAACGAGTGGAAGTTAGAAAAAACATTTATTTATGGAATGATGAAAGTATATTGGAATATAAAGAGAATACGAAAGAACTTGAAAATACGGTAGGAACGAATTTAAAGGCTAAAAAAATTTGGGATGTAATAAAAGCCAAGGTATGTGAAGGTATGATTAAAAAGAAATCAAGATAAATACCAAGAGACTAGGGGAGAAACAATGGTGGGATAGAGTGTGGAAAAATGGAAAGAGAGGTTGGAAAAGCCTTGGTTTCGTGAAAAGGGGGGAAACTTAATAAAGATAGTGACTTGAATAAAAGAAAGGAAGTGAGAGATCTATGTATAGGAAAATAAAAAGCAGAAAAATAAGAGGAAGAATTGATGCTGAGAAGCATTCAAAATAAAAGTGAAGTATGGAAGTACTTAAATAAGTCTAGTAATAAAAGGGAGGTCGTAGAAAATAACATAGGTTTGGAAGCTTGGAAAAGTCACTTTAGAGACCTATTAAAGGGAAAAGAAAAAAGGGTAGTGGGAACTGAAGACAATTTAACGGACGAAGAGAATGAAGTAGTGGGTATAAATGAAATTGAAATTAGTAAAGCAATAGAGAAGCTTAAAAAAAAGAAGGCGGCGGGTATAGACAAGATCCCAAATGAAGCCTGGGTATACGCGGATCAAAATGTTAGGGATGCTTTTTGTAGCGTTTTGTTTAAAGTGTGGGAGGGGGACGAAATTCAGGAAGATTGGAAGACGGTAATAATAGGACCTTTGTTTGAGAAAGGAGATAAAAACAAACCAGGAAACTACAGAGGAATTGCACTTATGTCGACTGCGTATAAGTACATACTGAAGTGTTGAGGGGTAGGTTGGAGAAGAAAATAAATGAAAAAAGGATTTTACCGGATGGCCAGGCTGGATTTAGAAAAGGTACAGCGACTATTGACAATCTATTTATTTTAAATTATGTGTTAAAAAAAGCTAAAGAGGGTTAAGAAAAAGTATACGCATTCTTCGTTGATTATAAAGCAGCTTTTGACACGGTAGATAGGAATACTCTTTGGAAAATCATGGAAAAAAAAGGTGACGAAAGGTCTAAGACAAGGGTGTCTACTGAGCCCTATCTTATTCTGTATATACATTGCGGATCTGGAAGATAATTTCAGAGACAGGAACGTCAGAGGGGGGAGGGAGTTGCGATTAGGAGGAGTAGAAAATGGTCATTGACTTATGCAGATGACAAGGTATTACTTGCATCCTACAGAGAGGCTATGATTTATGTTGGGTATATAGAAAAGGTTTGCAAAAGAAAAGAAACTGATTGCAAGCGAGAAAAAATCCAAAATCCTAGTTTTTAAAAAAGCTGATAACAGTAAAAAGGAAGTGTGGAAATAGGATAAAAGAGAGCTGGAAGAGGTAAACAAAAGTACCTGGGTTCTAACTTTAAAAAAGAAGAAAACTACAAAGATCATATAAATGAGTTAAAAAAAGAATGGAATGGTTGCGGCAAAGAAAACATGGAGTCTGGGGGAAAGAAAATGCAAGGAGAATTTCGGAAGAAGGGTAATGCTCTATAAATACTTGGTAAAGAGCACTATGGGTTACGGGGCAGAAATTTTTTGGTGGAAAGGGGCAAAAGAACTGGAAAAAGTACAGATGGATTATTTTAGATGGGTACTAAAATTAGACTTCTGCACTCCTTGGTATGTAATAATGAGGGAATTGGGCCTTAATTCATGGGGTTTACAGTAGAGCTTGAGAGCATTACAATATGAAGAAAAGATCCGTAAGCAGGGTGAGGACAGACTTACAAAACAGTGTCTTAAACAGTGGTTAAATAACGGTACAAAGTTAGAAACCAGTATTGAAAGAGAACAGTTTTTGAATAGTCAGGGACTAAGCAGCATAGAGTTAGAAAGACTAAGAGATAATGGTAAAAATATTAATAGGTTACTGTTACAAAGACTGAAGGACATTAAAATGCAAAATGTTGACAGTAAAAATTTTTCTTTCAATTAAAATAAGAATCACAAGAAAGTTGAAACGGCGGATATGCCAATGTATTTAAAGAGGTACCAAAAACAGCCATGTATCAGCGTAATTGCAAGGGCAAGATGCGGCAATTGAGAGACAGGTAATAAGTACTGGTTAAAAGAAAAAGATAGAACTTGTGTATTATGTAAAAAGGGTGAGGGAAATTCAGAACATATGTTAGAAAAATGCAAAAATTTAAATTTAGACGAGATACCTAAAAGTATTAATTAACAAGAGAAAATTTGTTGGCTATTAAATAAAAATGTAAATCAAGTGTCGTATAAGATTTAAAAACAATAAATAAATTGATACATCTAGAAAAGAGGGAAAAAGAGGGAAAAGGAGGAGAAAAAGATCAGTAGAGTTATGTAAATATCTTAAATCAGCGAGTAAAAAGTGTATTGTATGTCATAAGATAGTAATATTTATATTTTAGAAATAAGATATGTTGTGTTTATAAAGTTATACAAGTACCTGACAATAAGCAATGTGAAAGTTACAAATATTATAGATATTACCAGGGGCGTCGGAACAAAGTCAGTCCGGGTGGGTAGTCGGTCAACCTAAAATACCTAAAAAAAAAAAGGTCCTCACCCCTACCAGTTTTCTTATGAAAAAATTTTTTAATAACACCACACTAAAAAGGTTATTCTCAGTTTTTAAAATTCCCGCCATTTCAAATGTCCGCACGTAGTCTACATGATGTATACTATACACTGCAGGCTGCAGCTGTTCGTATCTTTTAGCACGTACGTTGTGGAGTGTAATTGCAATGGACCGATATGTGGCAAAACAAAAAAGGAGAAACAACGAAGACGAAGAAGGAACTCGAGGAGCTCCCATAGAAACTCAGGCAAGTCGTGTGGAAGAAGCTGCAGTCGAAGTGGATTAATGTGTTGCCGACCTGATTCGTAGGTGTTCAAGTTTCATCATAAATAAATTATTTACAATGATATAATATTTATTTATAAAAATACACTATGCACATGATTCCGTTTTAATATGTTTTTAAAGTCCATAATAGCAACACACGAAATTCTAACCTTTAAGACGAATGTTTCTGTTATGGTGTTGTGTGCGTGTATATGAAATGTATCTAATTAATATTTGTTGTGTACATCTGAAACTTGCTTTTCAAAACTCACCAGTTTTAAAAATTGATACAATTTATAAATTTTTCAGAACCAGAGGAAAAAAAATTGCCATCAGTTTTTTCGTCTTGGAAACTTAAGTACCTGTGACTTCGAGCAAAAATAAACAAAGCAGTGTGCTCTGTTTGCACTGAAGCTTGTAACCGAAATTTACTACTGAACCTGAATTCCCGCGAATGTCAGTCCAAAAAATCGTGGGTGGATACAGGGTTTGACTCTTGGAAACACGGAGCACAGAGGATACTTGATCACGAGAGAAGTTCTATGCACATTAAAAGTACAGAGGCTTTGGCAAACATTCAAACGTTAAACATTGCACAGACGCTTTCATCGGCGCACTAAAAGCAAATGATAGACAACAGAACTGCCCTACTTAAGATATTCAGTACGCTTCAACTTTTGGCAAGGCAAGGGCTACTAATTCATGGAGCCCATTGTGGGGAAAATTCAAATTTTTTAAAGTTTTTAAATTATCGCTCCCAAGATGTTAAGGAACTGAAAGCTTGGCTCCAACGAGATGGAAGAAAGTGGTTGCAT
Source organism: Copidosoma aretas (assembly GCA_030522625.1). Lineage (NCBI taxonomy): Eukaryota > Metazoa > Arthropoda > Insecta > Hymenoptera > Encyrtidae > Copidosoma > Copidosoma aretas. The sequence goes on from JAPYYV010001048.1 coordinate 16,478, forward strand.
GATGAAATTTAAAATGAAATTCTCGACATGATAGCAGGGGCAGTAATGACAAAAGTTTAAACTGAAGTTAGGGCTTCAGAGTTTTTTTCTTTAATGTTAGACGAAACGGCAGACATGAGCAAAATGGAGCAAGTCTCCATTTGTGTAACGGTTGTCTCGGCAGATCTGACAGCATCTAAGTACTTCTTGGGTTTCCATTCTACTAATGACACGAAGTCGGAAACACTATTTTCACTCGTTAAGAACATTTTATTGGATTATGAATTGAAAATATCAAAATTACGAGGGCAGTGCTATGATGGTGCACGTAATGTTGCGGGAAAAATAAAAGGTCTGCAGACATTGCTACGTCAAGTAGAGCCTCGTACGCTGCATGTACATTGCAATGAACACAATTTAAATCTCGCAGTGCAAGATGCCATGGAAAAAGTTGCACAGGGGCGAAACTTTATCAGTTCGACGAAGGACATGATCAACTTTGTCAAAGACTCACCAAAAAGACTGGCTCAGTTCAAAGAGTTGCAAAATGATGCCAAGGGAGATAGAGAACTACCTTCCTTAGCAGCCTACTGTCCAACGCGGTTTGTATGAAATTATAAAATATAATAAATTTGTATAAAATTATTAAACAAAATAAATTTTAAATAATGATTTTACAGATGGGTCGTTAAAATGAAATCGCTGAAAACAGTTTTGGCCAACTATCAGGTGCTTATGCAGTTTTTTTATGAGCGGTCTATAAATCCAGTAACTAAGATTACAAATTTAATTTTAGCGATTCGATGGATTATTCATAAGATGTTTTTGTGAAATATTGACTGTAATTATCACATATGTATGTATGCAAATCAGATTTCTGGGTCTATAGGCTGGAAACTAATAAACATACATACTAAATAATTTATTTCTATTCAGCGCAAATACAAACCGATTCGCACGCTTACTATTTATTTTTTTATTTCAAATTATTTATTTTAAGCATTATTTCTAAAATTAAATGTCCTTCCTAAGTTGCAATTTATCAAACAGCGATTCGTTTTTTTTTAACAATTGGATTTTTTGGTCCAGCGCTTTAAGTTACACTTTTTTCGATGGACTACTAAAAAATAACCAAGATAAGGGACCCAGTACTCGATCAGGCTCCAGTACTCGGCTTACATGATATTTATGTCTAATGCCATAAATATTACAAGCAGAGAAAACATACCATTCATAAATCTAAATTCAATTCAACAAATAACCGAAATTGCTGCATGCATGATATATACTGAGATAGTATCTAATGTTAATATAAGGCTGATCGATTATAGAAAACTGGTAAAGTAATGGGTCTATTACCTTAGTTAAATCCTCAATTTTTTCTTACAGCTTTTTGTATGTCTTTATAAATGGACCTAAATTTAAAAAAAAATTTAACCTAAAAATTAAGCATGATTTTGCGTTTGCAATCAATTAAAAAATATTTAATAAAAGTTTACTAATTGTAAATAGAAAGTTTACAAATACTAAACCATTCATATGAAGTATTATTGATTTAAAAAAATTTAATTTATTACAGATTAATTTTGAAATAACTAATTTAAAAGATAATATAACTTCTGTAAATAATCCGGAAGCTGTGTATGATACCGTAAGCAAACAGATGTCTACACACAAAACAAGACGTTTTTATGTAATTTTGAGCGTAAAATTCGAATTCACCGGTCATTTTTACGTTACAGTGGTGCGAATTGTTTAAAACGCTATCGTTAAAACAATTACCAAAAATTTCATTTTGGGAACAGATCAAATTTTTTTCTTGTTAATTAGTCTATCTTAAAAAGAAAAGGACTTTTGTAAATTTTTCAAAAAGTGTGTTAAAAAATAGTAATAAATATTTTACATATCTTCCTATGTTGTATAGTTATATGGTTTTGGGGTGAGTACTAGCCCCCCCCCCCCCTCACTCCCCCTCAGCTTGCACCCAGCTCTCCCCCACAATAAGGTAAAATTCATTTCTTTTTAGCGTGCAATATGACCTCAAACAATTCGAGCTAGGTCCCCCTCGCTACCACCCCCTCAGCTCCCCACCAGACTCACCCCCTAACTCACCCCAAGCTCCCCCGTAAACATGTTTTTCTTTTCGTAATAAATTTTGACAACACTATTACTTTCTTATAAGAAGACAAATACCTACATCAAAAATCAACTTTTATAAAAATTGATCATATAGCAATGAGTAATAATAAATAGAATAACGGTATTTATAATCATACACAAAAAATTCATGATTATAAGTATGGAAGCCGTGGAAAGAATCCTATATATTGAAACAAAAAGTATTATTTAGATCTTAGGGAGATAGATTTTAAATGTATCATTATAGATCTTGAGAAAATTTTAGAATCAGCGATAAGACAAGCTTTTCTGCTGACGCATTCAAATACCTACACGCAAAATACTACTGTTCCAAGTTTCAAAGCTTCTCCCGGCATTCTTTATGCTAAGAATAACCTTGCGCTACAGCGCTAAATAGGGTAATTTTTTACAATAATATATCCATCATTGAAAAAAAAAATGTCTTGGGGAAAATAAAAAACAGAAAAACCACAGACGAAGTCAGAATTATAGAAAACTTTTTCAAAAATCTACAAATAATTTGGACAATTGATTTGACAAACAAAATTCATAGCTTATATAACACACATATTATCAAAGCGTGGGCGATAGCATAAATCGATAAATTTCACAATGCAGGGAAGGAGTAGAAGTACTCTAAAACTACAGTGAAGTGGCTTTTTAAATGTAACATACAAGATTTAAGAAATTATAATCGCTGATGATGTAGAAAAATCGGTAAAGAAGTGAAAAGTAATAAAAGACAGTTAGGCTGCTATCAGAACAAAAGAAAGAACAAGATACCATATTTTTGTACTAAATAATTTAATTAAAAGCAAACTAGAGGAAGTCGTTAATAAATTACATGCTGTGTTTGTAGACTTTGAAACAGAATTTGATAACACTCATAGAGAAATATTCCGGGTCAAAATAAATTTAGGAGAAATAAGTATAAAAATGACAAAAATGTAAAGAAGAATCCTAAAATATAAAAAAAAAACAGTTCATTACGGCCTGGGGCTAACTAATTTATTCAAAACTATTGAAGAGAAAAGGCAAGGATGCTCATAAAGCCTGGTACTTTGAAGTTTATTAATCTAAAAAATAAACGATAAGTGGATTTAAAATAATAAAGTAGGTGTAACAGTAGGCAAACTCAATATTAACTGTCCCAAATAATATAATAGCGTTGATTAAGGCGCCTAGCATAAAAAAGACGAAAAATCATATGCAGAAAGACTTACATAAATAAAGTACACAAAATATACTGGAAAAGAAACAAAAAAAAAGAAAATGTTCATTTGTAGAAATGATGAAGACATAAAACCAGAGATAAAGTAGAAACTTAAAAACAAAGATTATTTTTCATGGATTAAAAAATAAAATTATATTGCACATACGTAGCTGAGACCTGCGTATAAAAGGGGGGACTCTCCGTTCCCCGCCCTTCTGAGCGAGACTCCCAAACCCCCTTAAACCCTTTGATCTTTTGAAAACTTTACCACATTTTTTACAAATTTTTTTTATGTCCTTTTTTATGAATTAATATATGTCTATTTAAATGAGTCAATCTGTTTAATTTTTTTTTACATTCAACACAGTTTAATAATTTTCCCTTACTATGTTCTTTGAAAAATGAGATATGACTGAAGTTTAATGTTGTACTGTTTATATCTTCAAAACATTATTTTATAAATTAAAATTACAATAAGTATAAGTATTAGAAAAAATTAGAAAAGTATACCTTTAAAAAAATTATGAATTATTTTAATGTAAATATATTAAGCCTGTAATAAATTTTTCAAATTTCATTTACAAATTTTACAATACATCGAGTAGACTAAATTTTAGTCATAATAACCAAACATTCGAGTTTACGCAGTCAAAATATTCTAAACAACAGGGAGTCTCTGGAGCTAAAAAAAAAATTATAAAATCACTAGAAATATTAAAAGCCTTTCAAATAGAATGGTGATATTTGTATAAAATGTGTAAATAGTGCTCAAAAAATGTTAAGAGCATAAATGCATTCAATCGACGGAATTATTGTACTAATATAAGTATATAGATAATCTTATCTAATATAGATGTAATAAAATTTATTCAAAAGTCCGATTATTTTTATATCAACATATGTTCGTTATAGCTTTTATATTAGTTCTATGAGTATCTAGAGTAGTGGTATTTAAAAAAAAAGAGCTAGTGAGTTAACCCAAAAAAAGGTATCATATTTCTTCTATATAAATGCACTCAGTAATATGTGCTAAGTTAAGGTTGATTATTTGTGATCTAAAATGACAATCCATCAAAGTCTGTGTATCTGTCCAAAGTTCTAGCCCAAGCAATCGTTTTTTTCAATGTTCTTATATTTTTAAATTAAAAAGTTTTAAAAAAAATATTTTTAAAAGAGCATTGAAAAGAAAATTTAAAATATTTATAAATGAAAAAAAAATTAAAAATACTTATCAATCATCATTTTTTAAATTGAAGAATAAAGCCATGAAAAGCTTCTTTAGTAAATAAGAGAAAAAATTAATTATAATTATTAGAAATTTTATATATTCATGTGATAAGTATTCAAATTATTTATCTTATAAATATAAATAATTGAAAAATTGGCAAGCAGAGCGCGCAGGTAGGCGAATATACATATGGAACAAATATCACAAAAATAGGACTAATTACACAGGTAGCAGAGGAACTAAAAATGGTAAAATCTATAAAGCTACAAATCATTGCAAATTGACAAACAGGATCACACAATAAGTAAGCAAAAAATATAGATTATTGATAAATTAATAGAATACTAAAAAAATTAAAAAGAGAGTTAAGATAAAATTGAATACTAATGCAAAATGCATAAATAGAATAATAAGAGATAAAAAATTCAACAAACCCAAGAAAACTGAGAAAATTAGCAGAAAGCAAAATTTAAATAAGTCTTGGAAAGCTATTAAAAATTAAAACGGAAAAAAAAGTGAGACAGTAATAAGGAAAGAGGCATAAAAGATTAATTATAAAAATTTGTAAAGAGACAACAATGATACATATTATACGAAAAACAAAAAAAGGAGTATAGGGATCAACAGCAAAGTCTAAAAGGCTTTTTACAAAAATATATATATCATTCAATAAAAGAATGTCTTAGGAAAACTAGAAAACAGAAAAGACACAGAAGAATACAGAATTATGGAAAACTGTTTCAAGAATCTGCAAATAATTTGGATGATTGATTTGACTGACATACTTCATAGCTTATAGACTAACACACATTCCATCAAAATGTGGGAAATATCAATAATCTATCAAATCCACAACGCAGAAAATAAGTAAAAGAACGTTAAAACTATAGAGTGGCTTTTTAATTGTAACGTACAAGATTTAAGTAATCATAACCGCTGACAAAGTAGAAAAATAGGTGTAGCAGTAAAAAATAATAAAAGAGTGTTAGGTTGGCATGCGAATAAAAGTAAGAATAAGATCCTATATTTTTGTAAAGAATAATTTAATTTAAAGTAAACTAGAAAAAGTCGTTAATAAATTGTATGCTACGTTTGTAGACTTCAAAACAAAATTTGGTAACATCAATAGAAAAATATTCTGGGTCAAATTAGATTCAAAAAGGATAGGTATTAAAACGACAAAAATGTTGAAAAGAATCTAAAACCATACAAAAAACAGGTAATTACGGTCGGGGGAAAACAAAACTTAAAAAATAAAAGGGTAGGGCAAGGGTGCCTATGTAGCTTGGTAATTTCAAGTTTATTTATAGAGACTTCAGACGATGAGTGGATGTAAAATAATACAGGTGTAACAGTCGGCAAACTCAAAAGTTACTGTCTTAAATTATCTGGTAACGTTCTTGTAGGTGCCCAGTAATTTAAAGACAAAAAAACCATGCAGAAAAAATTAAATAAATATAGTACAAAAATATACTGGAAGTAAGCACAAAAAAAAAATATTCATTTTTAGGAATTAAAAAGGATAAAAACAGATCTGTTTCAATTTAAATTGGAGGCATTGGACGTTTTAAGCAGGGACATGGACTGATGCACCCAGAAGCACGGTTCTTAACATAAAATTATCGTGGCACACCGAAAAAACCACAGGTAGGGTGCAATAGGCAGTCCAAGCTGTTTAGGGTTAAGCAAAAGAACTAACGTAGAAAGTTTAAATTAAATATTATTTTAAATGTACTAAATAATTAAATTATATTGCACATACGTAGCTGAGACTTGCCTATGAAACAGGATAAAAATATGTAGAAAGAATAGAAGGCAGATTCCAAATAAGAAGTTGAGTTTAGATGCAAAGAAAAAAGGATTTATATGGAAGCTGGAGGCGGGCAAGGTAGGCATGGATTCGGAAATGAAAAAGGAAAAAACGGGGATAAATAGAATCAGATTTACAAATATTTGTTAGGTTTACATGCAAATACACCGGGGTATATATGAGAAATAGAGGTAGGATGGGTTATCCTAGAAATAGGCATAAGAAAAAGGGAATAAATTTACTTTTGAGACATAAAAAAAAATGGGAAAGTGCAGATGGCTTTATTTATGCCTATTCGAAGAATTAACGGACTTTATAAAAATCATACAAAACAGGCAACGAATTCAAAGTTGTATATGAAAAAGTAGAGGATGCAAAAACGTAGAATTTATAAAAAGAGCAGCAAAGAAAAATAAACTTGATAAAATAAAAGATGATTTTGTAAAGGAAAGGTAGACTTGTGTCAATCAGAAAATACAAAAAAAACTATATGATAATTGACAACTCTCTCATCCGTAAGATGTAAAAAAAAAGAAAACAGCAGAGAAAAATAAAGCAAAAATAAAAAGATATAGGTCGGTTTAGAAGTTTTCAAGTGATAGACTGTAGGATCTGAAATTAAAGAAAAAAATATATAAAGCACACATTGCTATGTAAAAAAAGAAAAAAACAACAGATAGAATAAAAGTAATATCAGTCAGAAATATAGGATTAAAGGAAATGGAGAGATACGCAGAAGAAAGATGATTTATATGAAAATATAAGATATTCATGTAGGTAAATAAGGCACAACAGTAAAGATAGAGACATCAGAAATATTTAATGCGTTATCAATTATAATATTATGTAAATGTGAAAAAAAATTTATAACACGATGTTGCATGTTTAAAGAATTACATGTGTTACTCAATTAAAAATAATTTTAGTACTAATATAAGAGAATAAGAATTTTTAATAGTTATAAAACAAACAAACAAAATGTAAAAGTATATAAAAATTTGTGTAAGAAATAGAAAAATAATAAAATAAACATTTTACATTTACAAATATTAAGAAAATATTTCAAAATGATATCTTATTATAAACTTATATCCGTCATTGATATTAATATGACCAAAAATAACAAACAAAGGCTTATAAATATTTCTGTAATTATAATGATTCCGTAAATATGATATACATATACATATGCATATGAATCAATATTAACCTTCAATACCAATTAGAGGCATTATTCGTATTAAATTATTAACAATTATTTGATAAATCAGTAAACTGATTTCATACATTGACCATATTTGTTCGAATTTTCAGCAAATTTTTATGAAATCGCTTGGGTTATTTATGTTTTTACGCATATAGGTGTATAAAAATTAAATTTTTTTATGTACTGTGAAGACATGAGGATAAAAATATTGAAATATGGGGGTTGGCGCACGGAGCGAGCAGGGGGTGATGCCTTACTAGTATATATATACTAGTGGGGCTTCGCCCCACTGCGCGCTACGCGCGCTAACCCCCTAACAGTAGATTACTGACAATTGTTTACAAATGTTAAATATAATTTAACGTATTTTAATAGTTATTACTAATAGTTATTTTAATTACATGTCAAAAAACGGTATTTATGTAACTGAAGTAGAAATACAAAGTTTTGTAGATATTTGTAATGTTCATGTTGAAGTTGTTTTTCATATTTTAAAACATTCTTTCGGTTATCCATTATATACTTAAAATTTAATATTGTTGTTGAGCGGTAACATTGATTCTGGTCATAACGATGTTATTAATTACAATAAACGTCTTAGTGTTAAAGAAACAAAACTAACTAAATAAATTGTTGAACGTCAAAAATTTTATTAATAAAATAATAATAAAAAGGGAAATAAAAATAATAAATTTAACAAAACAAAAGAATTGAGAAATGGAGATGAAAATGTTGGAAAAGTTAAAATCAAGAAATCTATGGTTGATTTGAGAGTAAAGGTAGCACAAGACGGAAATTGTTTGTTTAGAGGTTTTTCAGTTTTTTTGTACGGTAGTTATAATAATCACTTTAAAATAAGGTTAGAAATTGTTAGAAACGTTGTTAGTAATTAGAATAGATACAAAAATTACATTTAGAGTCATAATTGTTATAAATAATTCGTAATAGTTTAAATTATTATGAATACATGGGTAAAAATAATAATTATGGTTATGAGATTGAAATAAGAAGTTTTGTTGAAATATATATTATTTTTATAAAAGTTTTACATGAAAATTCGAGTCAAATTATGGCAATTTGTTAAGTGTAGAAAATTTAATATTATCTTGTTCTGGTGTTCAAAATTATTATTATTTTAATATAATAGACTACGATGTGCTTAAAAAGAAAAAAGAAATCGGAGAAAAAAAAATTTTTGTAATCATACATATTTTAATGACAATTCAAAAAAAAATATTTCAAAGAATGTATTTGCAGTTTCAAAAATAAAAAATAGTTTGGAAAAAACTAACGAAAAATGTATAAAACGAAAAAATATAGATTGTTTTGATAATGTATTAAAAAAAAGACGAAAATGTGGAATAAATTCTATTAAAAGTAGTTTCTGGGAGCCGAACTACCTTGAAGTATGTGATAATAATTTTAGACAATTAATAAGCTATTATAATATCATTTTTTTTGCATCTTCCAATTCTAATATATTACATGAGAAAAAAAAAGCTGTTTATAATTTCAACTTGCAAGGTCAAGTTTGTCACAAAACTCCTAATAGTTTAAATAGTACAAGTAATAAGCCTTCCAACAGTCAATTATACATTTATGACGATGTCCATGCCATCAAGAAAAGATTATAAATAAGTCCAAATTTGATTAAAGTACACCTAGAAATTTTAACAACAATTCTTGATGAAAATCCAATCTCAAAAAGTTATGAATATCTATATAAAATTACAAAATCTCAAACCTTACCAGAATATAAAATGTATTTTTTGCGTAAAGACGGCGAAAATAATAGTAGATATAATAAACCTATGATAGCAGAGTGTGGTGCTATAATAGTTTCTAAAAACGAAATATTCGATGATTATGATTTATGTGTTTATCCCAAAAATCTTTCTAAAAATGTACCAACTCATACTTACTTAAACAAATTATTTAAATATGTTGATCCAATGGTTTTTCCTATACTATTTCATTTAGGTGATTTTGGTTGGAGTACAAATTATTTGAAAAATGTTAATAAAAAGAATAAAACAATTTCAATGTTACAATACTATATGTACAGGTTGTCTTACAGACCAAAAAATGTAAGATTTGATCCCTTATTAAAATCAGGAAGATTAACACAACAATTTTTTTTACATGCTTATATTATGATTGAAAGCAATCTGATGAACTTTTTGAGATATAATCAAAAAAACTGTACTTATCTAATGTTATCAAGGTTTATTAGATCATATTATCAATAGTGCATCAAATATCACACAAAATTTTGAAAAAAACCATAAAATTGGAAACCTTTCTATTTTACCTTCAATGTATATAGGCGGACCACGATACATGCAAAAGCATTATCAAGATGCAATGGCAATTATGAGGAAATGTGGTAGGACAGGGTTATTTATAACTGTTACATGCAATCCCAAATGAAAAGAAATGAAAAATGTATTGAAAGACGTTCCTAAAAACACTTTACCAAACGACATAACAAATATAACAGTAAGATTGTTTAATACAAAGTTACAATTTACTTTGGATGATATAACAAAAAATAAATTATGTAAAATAATATCATATGTTTACACTATTAAATTTCAAAAAAGAGGTTTACCACACACTCATATATTGGTCACGCTGCATCCTGATAACAAAATTTTATCACCTGATGATATTGATAACATTATATCTGCAGAGATTCTCTCAAATGATGAAAAGCTGAAAAAATTAGTTGTTAAACACATGTTGCATGGTCCGCATAATATTTATAGTCCATTTTTATATAAAAATGTGAAAATTTGTAAAAAGATTTTTTCAAAAAACTTTAGTAATAGTACATCTATAAAAAAAATGGTTATCCAGAATATAGAAGAAATAATATTATGGATCAAAATATATATAGAATGAAGAATAGTATTGAACAAGTTTTAGTTGATAATTCATGAGTTGTACCGTACAATAAATTTTTATTGGTGAAATATAATTGTCATGGAAATGTTGAGTACTGTGCATCAATACAAAGTATAAAATACATATATAATTATATTCATAAAGGAAACGATAGAGCATTTTGTAAAATACAAAAAGAATC
>JAPYYV010001049.1:0-29916 GCA_030522625.1 Copidosoma aretas
AGTCAACCTCCACGTGGTGCATTCTGGGTAACGCTAAACGACTTACAATATTTTCTCTACTGATGAAACGAAGGAGTTCATTTATTTAATAAATCATCATTAAAAACAATAATGTTTTTATTTGAATAAATGTACATTAAAATAATTATGTATTAATATGTAATATTTGTACTTCAAAACTGAAAAACTTCTTACATAAAAATATTGAAAATTTGTTTTATAAGTAGATATTATTATTGAATAAATCAATTTTTTTTAAATAATTATTTTTTTCTCAATATTTTACAAATTCAAAAATGATGTAGTTAAGGAATAAATATGTAGTATGACAAATAAAGGATTTTCATTCATTATATTATGTTTACGATAATATATTAAAACATATACCCAAACGTGTACTACATATAAATCCAGTATACAACACATTGAATAATTATAATTGGCTAAAGGAGGCGTGGAGGGGCCTATTTAGTATCTGTTTTATCAGCGGTATTGACGTTGGTAACTTTTTTTGTTTTTCGCTATAGTAGAACAAAGTTGGTTATTTTTAGACGTAGTATTAAAACACATATGTTCTGTTTGTATAGGTCTTCTAGTATCTGTTTCATCAGCTATATCACTGACGGTCACGTTGTTTATTTTCTGCCTCAATAGAGCAATGTTGGTTATTTTTGACGTAGTAGTAGAACATTGTATTGAAACAAATGTTTGTATTTTGACAAATATGAAGATTACTTACCCAAAATCTAATTAGTTTTCTTCCTTGTCAAAAGCATGTGCTATCCAGAAAACCTTGTCTATTTACATCATGATCGAATGTATGATACACGAAAATATATTGCCAGTCTTTTTTTTAATAAAAAAAACATAGTTTCTGATTGGAAGATCTTAGCCTATAGTTGCTCAGCTATAGTTGGCTAGACTACAGCACCATCATAATTTGCACATACCTGTTTTTTTTTGGCATCATGAAGATGAATAAGTTGCTCTGCCCGATCTCTGTAATCGAATCGTATGTAATCGGAATACTTCGTCTGTTTTTGGCAGAGTTTAGCGAAAATTTGTCTTTCGGTTGACGTCGGCCATCTAAGGCTATTGTTAAAATGCGGGGGGGCAGTGGGGGAGCAAAATATATATACCTCGAAAAAATTCTAAGTCCTTGCGGGCTTAAAGTCTCTCAGAAATAAAATACATGATTTTTACGTAAAGCGGGGGGACTATAGAAGAAGTAAGGGGGGCTGTTGGGGGCTGTGTGGGGCAAAACAATATTTACCTGAAAAAACAAGATATTTTTACATTATAATGTGGGGCGACGTAAAGGACGTAGGGGGGCTATGGAAAAAATTAGGGGGGTCTGTGGGGGGACTGTGAAGGGGGGCATACTGAAAAAGGGCATGGGGCGTAGAGGGGCAAGGAAGGGGGGTGGTAGGTTAGACTTACTTAAAAAAATCATTGGAAGGCAGCATATTTTTGCCTTATTTTCACCTCACTTTCAAGATGTCAAAAAATGCGTGGGAGGGGGCTTAGGGAGCTATTACTTACGACCCACACGAATAAACTATATAATATAGGAAGCTTAGGAAGCTATATGTATCTAACTATATATATAGTGATAAGGACGAAATTATTTCAGCCCCCCCTGACCACCCCTTAATTACCCCTCTGCCACCACTCAATTCACAGGTGAATTCGTTATATTTTTACGTGATTTGCATGATCATTATTGTTTGTAGCCCCCCTTACCCCTCCTCGTCACCTCACCCCCCCCTTGCCCCCTCCTTACACCCCACCGAACCCCTTAAAAATTTGATCGTTTTCTCCGTGATTTCACGTGAAAAATCATTTTTCTAATTTTTCAGTGCCCTCCCCCTCCACCCCCTCGCCGCCCTCCAGAACTTATACATTTTTCAGGTTTCCACCGACCCCCGCCTCAAAAACTTAGAAAATTATCAGGTTTTTACCAGCTCCCTCTCAAAAACTTAGAAAATTTTCAGGTTTTCACGAGCCCCTCCTCAAAAACTTAGACAATTTTCAGGTTTTGACCAGTCCCCCTTAAAAGCTTATAAATTTTTCACATTAAAACTATAATCTCTTATCTTAAACATAAAAATTTATCATTCATTATTATGTAGCAAAGCAGTTGAATTATTTTAATTTGATAAATCTTCAAACAATTATGATATAATTTAAAATAATATATAAGTTTAAAAATTTGAGCAATTATTATTCAAAAGATTTTTCCACTCCACCTTGTGGTAAACATTCGGGAGCGCTTTTTTTATAGTGGTTTCCCCATTTCTCTTGGTAGCATAAGCATTGCACTAGCTTTAATTTACTTGAGCTATTGTACGACAAACGTTACTTTATAGCTTCTTTATACCACTTTAATGATACCAAGATAAGTAGGCCTACTCTACTTTTTAATCCTGATTTAAATTTTAAAAAATTTTAAAAGAACTTTATTATAAAGAATAATAATTAATTATAAATCCAATAATCAATTACCATCATTAAAAATTTCTTCCCAAACAATATTGTCAATAATATTGTTATTATTTGAGTGCAATTGTATAAATATATTAGTTGGATTTTTGCATCTGGACAATGCCACATATAATTGTCCATGAGAAAATAACGGCTTATTCAAGTAAAGACCTACTTTATCAAAACTCTGACCTTGAGATTTATTTATAGTCATTGCAAATGCTAATACAATTGTAAAGTGATTTCTGTATAAATCAAAAGGTAAAGAAGTATTATTTCCAAAACATAATGTTATTCTAGGTAAAAAAACTTTACTTCTAATTTTTTCACCTGCAATAATCTCAACTTCAATGTTAAATTTAAATAATTTGGTTATTTTTTATCGCGTGCCATTACAAAGTCTATCATTATTATTTAAATTTCTTATTAACATAACGATTGCTCCTATTTTTAAATTCAGTTCATGCGGGGGAATACCTTTTCGAATATTATTTAACACTTCTATGGGAAAATTAATATAAATATCGTCATCACATTTATCAACTCCTTTGTCAATACTGTAATACGTTACTTTGTTTCCTTCTATATAATTTAAAATGTTTTTATTTAAAAAAATGGTATATTCATTATTAGTAGATAATATAGCACTATTTATATTTAAATTTAAATTTTTTCCAAATATTTTCGAGCAAACGTGTTTTGCTATCCAATTGTCTGGAATATTGAATTTTTCGATTATTCCGTTTCCAATATTTAACAAATTGTTAGAAAGATTTTCATCAAGTGATCGAATATTCGTATTAAATGAAAAAATTTTAATAATCTTCATAAATATGATGATTTTTTTGTTTCTTTGATTATTATGCTTCGGTATCATTGACGCTTTGTCCCATATAATTATTTCAGTTTTTCTTAATTTTTTTCTAACCAAATCAAATTCAAAAAATAAACTTTCAATATTATTTAAATCTAACAGAAATTCAAAAGTTATATGACTTGTCATACCTTTTGGAAGCAGAATCGACGAAATACTTATCCGTACCATAGATATATAGATTTAATTTTTTGTTCTTTTGAAATAAAATAATAAATTATAGTTTTGTACAAAAATGTTTTTCCAGATCATCCTGGACAATCAATAAAACAAATCTTATTACTTCCATTACATATTCAATTTCTTTACAATCGTTTTCCACATCTAAAATAAAATTTTATTGAATAGGTAGATCGAAGTTTTTACAAGACTTATTTTCTGATTCCAAAATACTGTTTATATATGAAAGAGCATGATTTATTTTATTTTCAACGAAATCTTTAGTAAATTTGAATTCATATTATCTCTATATATCATTACATTGAATATTTTCTGCAAGTGAAAACAAAGCAAAAAATTTTCTTAATTGATTGGATAGCATAATAACACTTGATTCTTCGAAAATGTTTAAAATTTCTAAATCATGTTCAATAAGACCCATACTTATTGCTGTTTCTTTGAAACTGCTGTATAATTTTCCTCCGTATGTTTTTAAATCTTCAAATGAAGTACAACCTTTTTTTTTTTAATATTAATTTTGGAAAAAAATTTTCTTGGTCTTTCGGAGAGATAACATTTAATCTACTGATTGCATCATGTTTCCTAGAACGTCTTCGTTGTTCCCATTGTTTTGTTTGCTTTATTGAAAATATAATATTCAGGAATGTTTACATACTTCAAATTTTTAGCAAAATCATCTATTTTATTTAATTCAAACCATTCTTTTAGTCGTGTTTCATAATTATCTACAGATTCAGAAATTTCGTTTTCTTGAAATACTATTTTTTGTTTATTTTTAAGATCGATTAGCAAATTAACTACGCTATGGCTCCTACCGCAAATAGAATATTCTTGTGAGCGCCATGCTGCTTCCATAGGACCTAAATAACGTGCATCAATATACTGTTTCATTTCATCGTGAACTTCATTTTTAGCGTTTCATTGTTTTTGTATTTTACTTAATGCTCTATCGTTTCCTTTATAAGATAATTATATGTGTATTTTATACTTTGTATTGATGCACAGTACTCAACATTTGTATGACAATTATATTTAATCAATGCAAATTTATTGTACGGTACAACCATTGAATTATTAACTAAAATTTGTTCATTACTATTCTTGATCCCATATATATTTTGAACCAAAATATTATTTCTTCTTTTATATTCTGGATGATAATTTTTTTTATAGATGTACTATTACTAAAGTTTTTTGGAAAATTCATTTTACAAATTTTCTCATTTCTATTTAAACATCCTTAATTAAAATCAGGAAGATTGACACAAAAATTTTTTTTACATGCTTATATTATGATTAAAAGTAATCGGATGAACTTTTTAAGAGATAATCAAATAAATTTACGTATCAAATGTTATCAATGTTTATGACATCATATTATCAATAGGTCATCAAATATCACACAAAATTAAAAAAAAAAAACATAAAATTAAAAACCCTTATATTTTACCATCAACGTATATGGGCAGACCACGATACATGCAACAGCATTATCAAGATGCAATGGCAATTATGAGAACAAGTGGTAGACCAGATTTATTTAAAACTGTTACAAGCAATCTTAAATAGAATGAAATGAAAAATGTATTAAAAGACTTTACTAAGAACACTAAACCAAATGACATACCAAATATAACGGTAAGATTGTTTCATACAAAGTCAATATAGGTGTATGAACAAAAGTATGTCCCAGCCTCCCCCCCCCGCTTCCCCCCTCAAATCACGTAGTTATTCGTTCATTTTTACGTAACACTTAAACCAATATTTTTGGGTTAGCGATTTATTTGGAAAAAAGAAAAAAATTTTCTTTATACGATGTTCTTTTACTACGTCGAGAATAACTAAGTTCTCTCTTCTGAGGCAGGAAATGAAACACGTTAACGTCTGTTATAACGCTGATTAAACACATATTGAATGACCCGTAAAATTCAGCAAAACACGGAATCCAACTTAAATAAAAACCAAGCACCTAAGACTAAACAACCGAATAGATTTGCGATCTAAAAATGTTTATTAATTTTTAATCTATTTAGTAATTTAGAATTGAAGCAGTAGTCTACTGTGTTTCGAGATAACGTACATAGTGAAATAATACATTATTACGACAATCGGACAGATCAGCCGAAAAGTTTCTGTTTACATAGTATATTAATATCTTGCTTTTTCTATACAGTTACACACAATTTTCTATTTTATACCAATTAAGATTAAAATATCAAATAATATTTATAATTTACGCTATATATAAAAAATATATAAAATATGTAAATGACTTTATCAATGTCTATTTCAATTATTGAATGACAAAATAATGAAAAATACAATCATGTTAGTATGTAAATCAAATACAGTAATATACGATCCTTCAAGAAACTTTAAAACAAATTTAAACTTTAAAGTTTTTTAAATTGCAAATTCCATTGTTCGTAAACCATCCAGCGGATCAAGTAAAGTTGTCTGTCAAGCGTATCTGACCCAATGTCAACGTCTGTATATGCTTGTCATTTACGCATTTCTTGCTCTCCCACTCTATTAGTATTCCTTTTTTCATTCGTGTTAATTTTAATTCTCAAAACTATGGCAAATTTGACAGAAACGACAAAAACTTTAAAGACATATATCAACACAAAGAAAGGTTTCTGAGCATAAAATAATAGCACCGTCATGAAAAGCAGGTCAAAATTCATCGATTTTCATTGTTTTATTGTGTTGTTTAGATTTTTCCCAATCCGTCCGAGGGAGTTGAACACAGTGTGCTCGAGCAAAAATGCGCCTCACACGCGAGGTGGCCCGATCTCGCTGGACGCTCTTATATGCGGAAGCTGGAGGCGGGCAAGGTAGCCATGGATTTTGGAATGAGAATAAAAGAAAAAGGGGAAAAATTAGATTCAGATTTACAAGTATCATGGTCGGTTTAAATGCAAACGTACCAGGATATATATGACGAATAGAGGCGGGAAGGGTAATCCTAGAAATAGGCATAAGAAAATAAGAATAAATTTACTTTTTGCACGTAACAAATATATATAAGAGCAGGTGGCCTCAATAATGACTAATCGAAGCATAAACAGACTTAATAAAAATAATACAAAATAGACAAAAAAGATAAAGTTATGCATGAAAAACGATAGAATTTATGAAATGAACAACGAAAAAAAATAAACTTAACAAAATCAAAGATGATTTTATAAAGGAAAATAATACTTTTATCAATCAGAAAATATGAAAAAAATATATGGTAATTGACATTCCGATCATCTATTAAATGTAAAAAAAAAAAAAAAAAGCAGAGAAAAAAATAAAGCAAAAATAGTAAGATATAGGTGAGTTTAGAAGTTTTTAAGTGATTAACTACAGGATCAGCAAAAAAAGAAAAAAATATACAAAGATCACATTGCTATGGAAAGAGGAAAAAAATCATCAAATAAATATTAATAATATTAGGCAGAAAGCTAAGATTAAAAAATAATGGAGAGATATGCTGGAGAAAGCTAATTTATATGAAAATATAAGATATTTATGTAGGTTAATACGGCACGACAGTAAAGATTGAAAGTTCAGAAATATGTTATGCGCTATAAATTATGATAATATGTAAAAGTAAAAAGTAATTAAAACAAGTTGTATTGTGTATAATCAATTACAAAAGTAACTACATTGAAAATAATGTTAGTACTAATATAAGAGGATAAGAATTTTGAATAGTTATGAACCAAATAAAGTAAATGTAGAAGTTTATAAAAATCTATATATGACATAAATAAAGAATAAAATGAACAATTTTCATTTATACATATCAAAAAAAATTTCAAAATGATATATCCTTATAAACTTGTATCGATAATTAATTATAAAATGACCAAAGATAACAAACAAAGGCTAATAACTATTACTGTAATAATAATGATTGCGTAAATATTGTATTCATATACATATTAATCAAAATTAACCTTAAATACCAATTAAAGTCATTATTGGAATTAAATTATTAACAATTATTTGATAAATCAGTAAACTAATTTTATGTATTGACTATATCTGTTCACATTTTTAGCGAATTTTTATAAGATCACTTTGGTTATCTATGTTTGTACACATATATATGTATTAAAAAATAAACTTTTTCATTTATTTTTCAGACATGAGAATATAAATATTTAAATTTGGGGGTTGGCGCACGAAGCGCGCAGGGGTGAAGCCCCACTAGTATATATATATATAGGTATATTTTTACCTAGAGTTGATGAATGTACGTCTGTTACTATGTTATTTGTAATTATTAGTGCTAATATACTGTGTCTTATTTATTGTACACCGCCTGGATGAGTATGAGTACGAGTGTGTATGCGCATGTGCGTAAGGGTTTATAGGATCGAGTCGAACGCGAGTGGTGTAGAATAAGAGAGAGAGAGAGAATGAGAGAGAGCGAGAGGCCGAAGCGACACCCAGCGACCGCCGAGCCTACGCGAGCAAGTCGGCCTGTTCGTCTCGACTTCTCCACTGGCTGCCTAACTGCGAGGAACGAGTTCCAGGGGCTCTTGCCAGGTTATCGATATATCGCATAATCGCACAAATCTATCGAAAATTTAACCCAAAAATTTACAAAAAAAGGATGTGCGCATGCGCAGACTAAAAATTTTCGATAGATTTTCTGAGATTATGCGATATATCGATAACCTGGGTAGAGCCCCTGCGCCATGGGCGTTTCCCACTGCCCTGCTGCATCGCCATCTTGCCATTTGTAAAATTTTTAATTTTTCACACTTTTTTCGAGGTTATGTTTCATCATAATTGGAAAAATGATAATAATAAGTACAAGCGAATTGTCTAACAAGTATTTAGAAAAAAGAAAATTGAAATGGATTGTAATTTGTGGTAAATGTAATTTTTTTTTAAACAAAGGATGAAAACTTTCTTTTTTAGGTTATGTTGACAAATAAATACAATATTTAGTTGAAAAATGGCGATTGGAACTATTCTCAATCAATTGCATATGATATATATACCACATGTACCTGTTTTCAAAATTTTTACGCAGAGATTGTGAAATTTTCAACTTCCCACATTTTTTTTGAGGTTATGATCCATCATAATTAAAAAAGTTGCAGTGATACGTTTAAGAAAATCATCTAACGAGAATTAAAAAAAAAAAAATTTTAAATCGGTTAAGATTTGTGGTCAAGGCAGATTTTTTTCCAAAAAAAGTCAGTTTTTCCCCACTGTGCGGCGGTTCGATAGGCACAAGGAGTTCGGGTGGCAGTTGAGCCAGAAAGCGAGCCAGAGCACGAGTTGCGAGGTCACCGAGGACGGGACTCGTCTCCGGGTAGTAGCACCGTGTAAGTAGCCAGTGCCGGGATTTAGAGAAGTCGTGTGCGTGTGCGTGAGGCTGGTATAGGTGGCGACCAAGAAGCATTTAGTCGAGCGACAGAGTATGCATGTGTGCTGCGAGAACCAAGTCGTTCGAGGGATACTTTTTTGCGCTAGGGGAGGGGTTAAAGAAAATTGTGCATGATGTCGAGAAACGTGTTGAGTATGCTGGGTGTGTGTTGTTAATCTCGGGGATGCTGTGGATTTTTTAACAGTGATGAGTGATCGTGTTTCTTGAACGAGAGAGAGGGTAAGAGAGAAAATTGAGTATACGTGTGAGTGTGTGTGCGGCGTGTTTGGGAATTTAGCGTCGTACTAAGAGGGTGAGAGAGAGAGAGAGAGAGCGAGAGAAAGCGTGAGGCAAGCGCGGTCGCCAGGAAGTGTGGGCGAGTTTGCGATGCACGGATTTCCGAGGATCGTGTGTGTGTTTTCTTCGTCTTTTATTCAGCCCGAGTCTCCGGCTGTGGGCGTGTGGCTGATTGTCCGTTGCGGTAGGACTTAGTAAGCGTTTCCATAAGTGTTTGTGCGGGTGTGAGTCTCTGGAAGGCGGCCTCGGGACCGTCTATACGTAGCGGTAGAACGTCGGAGTGTGTGAGTCTGAACCTCGGTAGTCGGCGTGTGGCCGACGGGCCGTTGCGGTAGGACCACGTATGAGCGCTTTCGAGTCTCGGCAGACGGCCTACGAGCCGTCTACACCTTACTGTAGGATTCCGTTGAGATTGTGTGTGTGTACTCGTTGTCCGTGTAGAGTGAGCTCGTGTGCGCGACCCCCGGGGGCTGTGCTGTCGAGTGTTGTTCTCGTAGAAAAGCTGCGTTGTAGTTACCTCGATGGTGTGATAGTGGGTGTGTATGTATGCGTGTGTTAGGAGAATTTTATGTTGTTGTATAAGCGTTTGTTGGGTTGGAAGTGTGTAAATGTGCGAGTATGTGTGTGTGGATGGAAGTTGAGCGCAAAAGTATCGATGTGTAGTCGGGGTGAACGTAGCAGGTGTTTCCTCGAGCGTAGCGAATAATAGCGCCTAGATCCCTGTAAGAGCTTTACGAACGTCGTGAAAACCAGGGTGTGTAACAGTATCTGCATATATGCGATTTCAAACGTGGCGAAATGGCGACAGAGATAGCGCCCAGACCTTTGTGGACTTGTCTTATGCAAATGAGAGTAAATCAAACGTGTTATTGAGAGAAATTATGCATTCGTGAGTTTTCTTTGCGGCCGTTTCCTTTCCCCGGAGCTGTCCGATCCCGACGGACAACCTGCGGCGGAATCTTCTCTAGGAGCGGAGTCTACAAGAAGCGCAGCCAAGCAGTGCCGTAGTTGGTGTTGTTGTTCATGTAGGTCGTCAGTCATTCGTGTATATTTTGTCGTTGTGCTGTTTTGAAAAAATCCTTGATTCAAACTGTATATTTTAGGTCTTTTGTTCAAGCACCAGACTGCATTGATCGATTGCCTTCTGCATCCTGTCTGTTGTTTTTTACCCAAGCCTTAAGAATCTATTTTTTGTTCAGAAGAATACACTTAAGTATTTGTACTCGTTAACATCTTCCAATACAACCCTTTTGAATTGAAAATAATCTTTTATGATCTCTTCACCATTCATAAAACTTAAATTTTTATTTTTGTTTATGTTTACTTCCAGTCTACTATTTGTAACATACTTATCTAAGTCTTTCAGCAGTTATTATGTATTTTTAAGAACAGAACTTTATCAGCCAATTTAAGACAGTGGATTTCAAGATGCAATACTGTAACACCTTCTTTATTGTTTTCAATCCACTTATTGACGATATCCTCTATAAATAGCGTTACTACTTTAACTGTTTTAAATAAATTTGTTAACCCTTGACCCGTGCTTTCCTAATTCTTCATGCATTTGTAAATTCTCTTCAACACTTTTAATATCAGTCCACCAAGCCCTATTCTCTCTGATTGTACTCAGAAAATCTCTCTATCGATTGTATCAAATGCGGATTCAATGTCTACAAACACAGCATTTAATTTATTGCCTCTTTTCTTTAGTTTATTGTAAATTAAACTATTTAGAAGAACAACATGGTCCCTTGATCATGTTTTAGCACTGAAGCCGGCCTGACTCTCTTTTAATAATTGACATTTAACTACCTATTTTTTTGCTTATTTACCCATTATATTTGCTAACATCTCGTATCCTACATTTAATAACGCACTCCCTTGTAATTTTCTACGTCCTTCTCCTCCCCTCCCTTGTAAATTATATTAATTCCTGCTCTTTCCCACCCTTTAATGATTTGTGTTTCTTCCCAGAACCTATTAAATATGTTTGTTAATTCAATTATTCAAATCATTGGCTGCTTTTGAAAAATTTTCCTACAATTGCGTCTTCTTCAGCGAATAATGTTGAAAATAATTCTTGCATGCCTCTTTTTCTTCCCATCTTTTGTTTTGTTTTTCGGTTAAAACTTAAAATAACTTTGAAAAACTCATTTAAATTTTTAATTTTTACTAATCTGCTTAGTTTTTCTTCGTCTTTATTAATTTCTACTTTTTTGATAATTTCTCTTAACTGCATTTAATTTAATTTATGTTAATTAACGGAGGCACCAGGTATGAATTACAACAGAGGCTTTAACTTGCTTGGTATGAAGTCAATGCGCATGCATGTGTGGGTGCAATGTAATTGCACACATACACACGCTTAAAAAATAATTCTGATATAATAAATTTATTTATTTTTATTTTTATTTTCCGACTATTTTTCAAATTCACGTGTAATCTCCCTATTCTGCTTGATTATTATTAAATGCTGTAAATCAATTATGCAATATTTTACCTCTTCAAATCTTATCATTTTTAGTTCCTCTGCAACCTGTTTTATTATTACTTAATTTGATAAAGTATCATGTCCCTTTTTTCTGTGATATTTATTCTACATTGGTTCATTATTTTATTCCAATATGCGCCTATTATCCCTTATACTCTGTGTTTATACGTATTTATTTTCACTTTCATTTCACATTAATATTTTCTTATCATCCCCGGCCTCTGTTACTTCCTTTTTTTCTTGTATATTTACAAGAATACAATTTTTAAGGTCACCGGTAAATGATCATACTCACTACAAGTTTTCTTTTAAAGTTTAAATAGCACTATAGCCCTCCGTCGCTACCTTCAATACTGAATCAAGGACCAATGCCTACCGTTCTCCTACATAACTTATTTTCCTGTCTCAATCTCCCCTTGGATATGCATTATTTATTACTAATCTAAAGTTTCAGCAGAAATGTAAGTCTTTGACGTTCATTGTTTAGCACATCATCCTCTGACGTTCTTTGGCATTAATCATTAGTGTCTGTTTCTATTTGCTCCATTCCTATTATAGCACTTTAAAAGGTGGAATTAGACTTTAAATGTAAGGCAAAGACGGAATTATACTAACTGGCGATTAAATTTTCCTAGCATCTAATCAAAAACTTTTTCGTTACTATACACTGTCATTATCTTTATATTATTATCTGTATTTATGTTTTGCCCTTGTTTCTATTTATCATGCTTGTACCATACTCCCACTCATTAATTCGTAATTCCATGTATTTTTTGTTGAATTCTTCTAAAACACACTCTGTATTCTCTTTGACTGCGGTTTTTACTGCCCATGCAAAATTTCTAATTTATTTATACGCTCTTTTTAGGCACGACTGCTTCAAAAGAGTACCCTATATTTTCTCTAGAGCGAGAAGTGTAACAATCTATAAAATTACTATTTGGTATATGAAACAAATTTTGATCCTAATATGAGTGTGATCCGATGTGGTCCTATGGTGTGTGTTATCAACCCAGAGTGTACATAATCTAATTTCCAGAATAACTCAAGTAAATTTCATCTAATTGACCTTCAATTTGGTAGATTTTTTTGTCGTCACCATAGAACATGATGGTTTGAAATCGTAAAGGTTTATTCAAAGGGAAAAAAATTCCCAGCACTCATACTACAGAGCTTCAAGGTGAAAAAATCTCTTTTTTTTGTAACTCTCCAGATTAACATTTTAAGCTAGGGTGTTCTGAAAAAAAGTTGTAAAATTCAACAGAATACAACTTTTTTCTGCAGTGCACTTTTCTCTAGGAAGTCAATTAAATGCCCTGGGTCGCAAAAATAACTGAAAACAACTTCAAAAACCGTTTTTCTTCCATGATAAGAAGAAATTGACATTTTACAATCAACTGTTGAATACAATAGTTGTAGATTAAAACAAAATACAATTTTTTTGTAATATACGTTTTACTCTATAATCTCATCCCGATAGTTGAATAACGAAAATCGTTTTAAATTGTCCGCAAAAACCCTTAAGAGACCTAATTTTTTTGTTTGAGAGTTTAGGTCAAAATTTTGAATACAAAAGTTGAAAAACTAAGAAAAATACACTTTTTGTGTATTTAAAGATTTTCTCGCATGTATTGATATAATACTCTAAATAACTAAAATAGATTACAGCTGGCTAAAAAATCTTTAGCAGTCATGCCTTACATGCAAAAGCATAGCTTTTTGCATAATTTTATTGCTTGTTTTTTTATCTTTTTCCACTCGTGTTTCATGAATTTGTACTATATCCTGTTTCTTTACAAAAATTCCCGATAAAACTAAATTATTTATTCATGCTACATTGCAGGATACAAATTTAATCGTACTCTACTCCCTCTCTTACTTATGTATAACTATATCTAACGCCTGCTCATATTGTAAATGATGCACTTCGTCTCCTTCGTCTGCTCGCTCGCGTATTCCAGCCTGCTTCTGCATTCATGTCAATTATACTATACTACTTCCACTCTGAGTTTTATGAATCCCAGCTTCACTGACCGGCCACTGCTCGTTTTCGCCTCTTCGACACTTTTCAGCTAGTCTATTACTGCTTTTTCTCTTTCTGTACGAGCATTTTCGACATGTAGGCCAGTATTAACAAGCCTAGCTTTACTTTTTAAAAGCAGTACTTTATTTTTCATAGATTTTAGTTTTAGCAGTACTCCTCTTTCCAGTAATCGATGATGAAAATTAGTCTTCCCGTGTAATTCTAAGCTATCTCCTAAATTTATTCTTTCGAAAACTTTTCGTATTTCTTACTTCCATTATTGCAAAATTTTGTTTTCTTATTGATCCTAAAAATTTTACAATATTCCTATTCATTTTTTGAGATCTTATCGACGCCCCGTACGAAGACTATCACAGAAAATTATACCTGGTGGAAAAAGGGCACATCATCTATGGTTGACCGAAACGAATTCCAACTGGAGACTCCGCACGAAAACAATCACAGTGTATACAGTAATACGAAAAATATCACACCTAATTGAGTGTGCGAATAAAAACACGCATGAAGACCGTCATACGAAGAAAAACACACCGCATGCAGTAATACAAAAAGTATCACGGCTAACTGAGTATACGAATAAAAACACAGCGCGTGCAGTGATAATCTACAAATCAGCTTACTCAGTTGGTAATCTATAGTTTTATACAGAATTCTTAGGATATTAAATATATTATATATACACATATGTATTCAATAAATAGTTAGGGAAAATTTATAATCTTGAATTAATGACCGTGATCAAACATAATACGTTACGGAATTCACGAAATTAAAATTTTTAAGTTTATTATTACTCGTTTATGACATGTGTCACAAAACATGTGATTCAGTATTGTAATAATAAGAAATCCGACAATAGCCGATACTTGTTATTATTTGCCATAGGGCGGTGAGCTAAGAAAAAATTAATTTATACTTTGCTATCATTAAAAAAGTAGCGATGACTCTTACTTTTTTAGATTTCTTTTATAAGATTATTCATACTATGGTTGTTTTTCATGAACTTGGTTTATTATCTTGCAAAGATAACATTATTTGTGAAAGACCAGAAAACATCTATGATTCTAATGTAAAAAATTTAAAGTTTGACAAGCATTTCTTCACTTGCACGTGATGATCGAGCTATCCCGAAAACCCTAATTCTGGTTAGTATTAATTACTTTACAATATGTTTTAGTGTGAGTAGTCAAACGCAATCCCTATTGTAGCAATGCTTATTTTGGAAAAATACAAGCATTACAAAAATAAGTGCACTATGATTACGTTTACATATCTATTAGGTATACTCTTCACTGTGTGAAATTCTTTATACGGCGCGAACATCGGCAAACTTTAAGCACTATACCCACGAGCCTGCTACTCCTCCTTTACTATCTTACGACTGTTATTTTTGCTATTCGAGATACTGTAATAAACATGCACAAAATAATAAGTACCTTTCGAGGAACCCATGTTTTCGTTGCCTTTACAATACAAATTATATAACAACTAAATTGTTTGCGCACTAAGATTAACAGTTTATTATACTGAGCAAGATTTACCGAAAATTGATTGTTATCATATTTTAATATTAAGGAGGCTCACGCCTAATGTATAGCTCATATTTTGAATACGTTATTATAAATATTTATCAGAAGTTATAACAAGTTTCACCTGAACTGACCATAATATAGCTAATGTTAAAAATCGTGCGATTTTCATAATAAAGTTTTGTTGTCAAATATTTCAGGTACTCAGGATTAAAAAAAATTTAACAAATTAACTTAATCTCATCCATTTTACATCTTAGTTATAGATTTTTGGGCTTATTCTTTTCTTTAAACAAATTCATGAGAAGTCACCGACATAAAATTGGCAAAAACTTCAATAGGTTTAGCAAAAATTCAATTGTTCACGTATTATACGTATTTCTGTACAAACAATTGAATATTCTGAAAAACCTATTGAATTATTTGCAAATTTTCTGTCGGTGACTCGTAATGAATTTGTTTAAAGAAGAGAATAAGCCTAAAAATCTGAAAATAACATGTGGAATGGAAGAGATTAAGTTAATTTGTTAAATTTTTTTTCAATCCTGAGTACCTGAAAAATTTGACAACAAAACTTTATGATGAAAATCGCACGATTTTTGACATTAGCTATATTATTGTCAGTTTAAGTGAAACTTGTTATAACTTCTAATAAATATCTATAATAACATATTCACAATATGAGCTATATATTAGGTGTGAGCCACCTCAAGGTTAAAACACGAGCACCTGTTATCAATTTGCGTCATAGCATTAATACAAACTACTTGCTTTGCACGCACGAGTAAGAGTGCATGAATTATTTTTCATATGTGAATAAGTTGTATGGTACTACACGGGAAACGTTATATAATTACGACGAAATCTGTACTTACAGTCAAGACACTTGTTATCCATCTTTTTAACTGTTATGACAACACTTAATCTTTACACTTGTTTTGTCGCATTTAGATAAAAACACAGAGAATATTTTGTAAATTACTGTTGATCTCCAGATCCCTTTGTACTGATGTTCTGCTGTATGATACCGTGGGAAGTTGACGAGACTTTTGAGCGCTAACACACAACTAAAGCTTCTCTCGTCAATGAACAGAGACACGTGGTGAAGGAATGTACAGTCTTGCGACAAGAATCGGCAAGAACAGGGGTTACGAACTGCAGCATTAATATTAAACATTCATTCAGTGTTTGAAACGTAGGAAGGGTTGAAAATTTTTTTCAATAGTTCTACCTAATTCGCATTTTTTTAACTGAAAAAATAAACTTAGAAAAAGTGTTAAAAAATGTGTAATTGTGATTTATTTCATATGATACAAAGCTTGGATGCGTTGAATTTTACATGTACCGTTCCCGAAAAAAACTTTTATACCTGTCTGAAATCTTTGAATTGTTAAAACTCATTAACTATTATTAGTTTAAAATTATACATGGATTATTTCACGGAAAACATCATATTTTAAGTAACAGTCGATTAAATCTTAAAATGCAGGAATATTTTTCTAAAATATTATTTAAATAATAAAAAAAATCGATGTTTTATAGTTACAACAGCACTTAGATCTTTTTTTTCTTTTTAAAGGGGCCAGAAGGGGAAATCTTCCAAAGACTTCTCCGGTCCTTCAGGGTGACTACCGACTAAAACGAACCTCCTCGCATACGGCCCAATGCAAAGCTCTATCCCCCCCTAGAAGACAAGGAAATTAAGGGTGAGAAGGGGGTGATGTAAAATAACAGAGAGATTTGGTGTCCAGCTTTCACTCAAAGAGATAAGTGAAGTGGCTGTTACGCGTCTGGGCGAAGCTTGAAGAAGCAATGAGATCATACACAGTGAAGTTGTAGTTGAAATAAAAAAAAAAAACTCAATCGTTGATTTGTGCATACTTATGTACTATTCTTTATTTTTAATTGTATATAGATGATTCGGCAGTAAACAAAATAAAGTATGATTACACAATAGAAACAAATATTTTAACTAAGGAAAAAAATTTTGTTTGAGAAATAAAAAAAAAATATTTTTGGTTTCTACTTATGAGTAAATATTATAGTACAGTTCACACAATAAAGCAACATGATATAAAATACTTTGTGTATTACATGCGTAGTCGACTGATTAAAAACTTAATTTATTTACCAAGTCCATAAGTGCTAAAGATACGGCACAGAACATCACGATAATAATATTATATATTATGTGTAGCAGACAGTATGGATATTATATTAATATTTACGCATGGTTATACATATACATATATATTTTTAAACAACACGAATATACTGTTAGCATTATTTAATAAATATACGGTTTACATTATTTAATCTATTCCGAGCGCGGAGTGGTTCTCAAAGACAGCTTTGCACATCTAATGTAGCACTATTTGTGTTTAACTCGCTGATGCTCGAACAATTGTTGATAGATCGGGTTGAAAAAAATTCGATGTTTTCCTCAAAGTGTCAAGTTATAAACTGTTTTTGTCTGAAGTGACAGGTTGCATCTGTTTCTTTTAAAGAAGCTCTAACTTGAAAAAACACAAAATGTCCAACTTTAATAAAAAAAAGGGTTTAAGGGATTT
The DNA here is from genome assembly GCA_030522625.1 of Copidosoma aretas. Classification (NCBI taxonomy): domain Eukaryota; kingdom Metazoa; phylum Arthropoda; class Insecta; order Hymenoptera; family Encyrtidae; genus Copidosoma; species Copidosoma aretas. Next base: position 17,847 of record JAPYYV010001049.1, read on the forward strand.
TCAAAAACCGTGTTGTTCTTGTTTTTTAATTACAAATCCAATCGATTAGATAAAGCAATGATTAAGTAATGTACTTATTATAAAGCTTCTCAATTCTTGAACACATGAGAACTTTAAAAAGTATAGGTCAACGATATTTTCGAGAAGTTATTAACAAAAGTGTGCAAAAAAGCCCGTTTTACGCCGCGACTTTTTCAAATAAATCTAGTCCTTTTTACTTGTATTGTATATTAAGGTCTGAAATTTGGTACATATACTTTTATGACACTAAATAACAATACAGACTAAGAAAAAATTTCATCCTTATTACTATCAATGCAGATACATATACATATATATCCAATATACTAAGAATTCCGTATAAAACTATAGATTACCTGCTGTGTAAGTTTATTTGGAGATTACCTGTATATAACAGCCAGTTATGAATTGTTCATAATCTTTAAATTTATGTACAATAAAAGAAAGAGCTTCTTCAATACAAATATCATGCTTTTCTCTTTCAAAGCGCGAAAAGATGTATGAATTTTTGTTCAACTTTACTAGTCGTGCTCTAGTTAACTTAAATGCATTACATTATCACGATGGTCTTCATAGTCTTGCAGTTAGCCGTAATACCTATTGTATTACTGCATGCGGTGGGTTTTTTTTTTTGTATGACGGACTTTATGCGTGTTTTTATTCGTATCCATAAGTTAGCCGTGATACTTTTTGTATTACTGCATGCAGTGTGTTTTTCTTCGTATGACGGTCTTTATGCGTGTTTGTATTCGTATACCCAATTACAGCTGTGATACTTTTCGTATCACTGCGTGCGATGTGTTTTTTTCGTATGACTGCTGTCCTGCGAGATTATTTTAGTAGCCACAGTTAGCCGTGATACTTTTAGTATTACTGCATGCGCTGTGTTTTTCTTCGTATGACTGTCTTCATGCGTGATTGTTTTCGTAGTATTGCAGTTAGCCATGATATTTTTTATATCACTACATGCGCTGTGATTGCCTTAGTAAAAAACATGTGAATGACATAGTGTTCGTATACATCTGTGGTATGTTTGTTTTCGTACGGGGCGTCGTTATACTGTATGTTTTTTATGTTCTCTCTTTGTACATTTTTTTGTTGCACGTCTAGTTGCTGTTAACTGTCTCTGTCTCCTGTGGACATATTAATATCGCTTAATTTATCGGCGCTCTGCTCTTCTTTACTGATACTGTCGTGCAAATGCATCATATAGCATCCGTATGTTTGATTGCTCTGACTTTGCGCTCTCGCTATGTTTTGGACAATATGCAAATTTCCATTTATTTAACCATAACCAGAACATTTTAACTCATCGTCCTTTTTTCATTTTTCTAGTTTTTCTCTCATAACCTTGTCCTCTTACGGTAGCTGCTCTATATTAATACGGTGTTTCCCGACATCTTCGTATAAATTTTGCACTTTTACTATCAGCTTCTCTTTTATACGATCAGCTGCTTTTACTATGTATGTCGTATCTCCTCGGACGATTTTTTTCAGCCTGCCCATTGTAGTCTTTGGCCTCCCTAACTTTATGCACAGAGTTACCATGACTCTGTCATCTTCTTCGATCTGCGTAAAACAGCCAGTCAACGCTTTGTTGACGCTGTCACCTTTCGACTTAGCTGGTTCTTCTGATTTTTACTCTTTTTTTTATAGTGATTGTTGTATTTTGCTTTTGCTATCAGAGATATCGTCATAGTTAGCCTTTTTCCTTCCTTCCCCTCTTGATCACGCGTATAATTAATCTTACTTTCCACTTACACTGTAAGTCCATTCTTTTCACTAACACTTGCACAGTTCCGTCCTAGGCAGAGGTAACTTTTTATTCCCTTTGCTACAATTAATAATGCCTTATAAGTCATGTAACGGCGATGATATTCGTTTGCATTCGGACCAGCTTTCATGGCACGTGCTCGCCCACTGACCGACCTCTCTAATCGAATGGAATGTACTCTGTATCAATCATTTTAAATCTTAATTGAGTATTATGATTGTTCTCGTTGCTGTTATTAGAATGTTTCTTCAAAGCATCAGCACCTATTCGGCTCGCGTTAAATATGAATCAGCTTATAATCACATAATAGACTAACAGTTACCTCATCTTTTTTTTAATAAATACATAAGTATTGTGTGACTATCAGTTAAAGTTCACTAATAAGAATTCAATAGATACTTACCTTATTTTCACTGGACGCATTAAAAAAGTGGAATTTCTGTGAATTTTTACAGGGAACGCACAGAGGTAGAGAAGAGGGAACAGGACAGGCGCAAAGTGGAAAAAAAGGACTTTTCTTGTTCAAAATTATCCAGAGACCACAATTTTTGACCGATTAGGATCATTTCTTCCTATTTTTAAGGTGATATTATTTTGTAAGACATCTGTGGAGGCCGATTTTGTATATTTGTAGATAATTCTCTATTAACAGGATGAAATCGGGCAACAATAATTTTATAATACACTTTCAGATAGTTTATGACAAATGAATGATCATGATAATGGAATTTAAGATGGTGGATCCAATATAGCAGACTGAAATCTGATAAAGTGCTCAAATCTCGACAAAAAATTATACTCGGGAGTTCGTCAGATAGCTGATTACTGATCCGTGGTCACAATTTGAACTTTAAATATGGCTGACTCAATATGGCAGACTGCAACAGACACACCGTATGTCAATATTAACCGGCATAACCTCAAAATTAATGGAAACGAAACGATTTTCTTTATTGTAGCTAATAGTAATAAAAATTCCATTTTTACTCTCTTTAGTCGTATAATAACATAAAAGGATATGATTTTGTACATATTGTAAGAGTTTCAAAGTAAACCTAACCTGAAATGATCCAGATTTTTTTTTCAGTTCGTGAAATTATACATGAAGAAACATTTGAAATTGATTGTGACCAACCTTGATCTGCATTATTCCCACAATCATTTAGCTATTATAACATGGTAAGAATAAAACTACATGTTTATGGTAACATCAGTAAAATTATCTATTTTGAACTATTTCATAATACTTTATCAAGTTTTGGTTACAATTAATGTCAAATTTTTTTTCATACATAATTTGATGAATTGAAAAAAAAAATTCTGGGTCGTTTCAGGTTAGGTTCACTTTGAAACTCTAACAATACGTACAAAATTATCGCGTTTCAGATTATCATACAACTTATAAGAAGAAAAATCAAAAATTTGTACTGTTGCTCAACTACGATAAAAAGAATCGTTTCGTTTTCATTTATTTTGAGGGTATGTCGGTTGATATTAACATACAGTGCGTCGGTTAAAGACTGCCATATTGTATCAAACATATTAAAAGTTCAAATTGTGACCATGGATTGGTAATCAACTATCTGAATAACCTCGGAGTATGAGTTTTTTCCAGATCTAGTTACTTGATCATGTTTCGGTCCAGGATGTTGGATTCTCCATCTTAAATTTGCAAATTGTGATCCCGGATCCGTAATCAGTGACCTCAACAACACTAAGAATGAAGTTTCGTCGAGATTTGGGCACTTTATAAGATTTTGGTCCGTCATATTGCACCTGGCATCTTAAATTTGTAGATTGTGATCCCGGATTAGTAAACATCGACCTATAAATCCACCAAGTACGAATTTTGTAGACATTTGGGCATTTTATCAAAGTTCGGTCAGCCATATTAGATGCACCATCTTAAAGTTGCAAATGTGATCCCGGATACGTAATCAGCGACCTCAAGAACCCCTAAACATAAATTTTCATCGAGATTGGGGCACTTTATCAGATTTTTATCCGACATATTAGATCCAGATTAAATTCCATTATTATGAGAATGAATTTGCCATAAACTATCTTAAAATGTAGTATAAAATTATTACTGCCCAATTTCATCCCGTAAATAGATACTCATCTATTGGTATTAAAGTGCAGTTTAGCAGGTTTTGCTCATTTTCAACGTTAGAGGTTAGGTCAAATAAATTCAAGGACAAAAATCAAAAAACAACCTCGAGGTACAATACAGTCCACCAAAGTCAATATCAAACATTTTTCTACGAAATCAAGAAGTTCGCGGTCCAAGAAAAAATTTCAATATCGTGACCGTCGCTGACGGCAAGAAGGTTGGTCCAAAAATCTGAAAAAATTCCAGTATTATTTTCTAATAGAGTACTATTGATTCCGAAAGTTTAGAGAAAAGCAATTTTTTTTTCGTTTCCGTTTACGTAGAATGCACCAGGTATAATTCTACATACATATATACATACAGACATACATACATTGATAACATTAATATAAACATCAATACATACATCAAACATGGATACAAGCATACATACTCACATCAGTACGTTTCTTTAAACACACATAAGCACGTACATGAATACGTACATAAATATATGCACATACAAGAGCTCCAATGGCTTAGCGGCTAGCGTGCCTCTGAGAAACTCCGAGGAACGTCGAAATATTATCAAACGTTTTTTGGGCTTTTTCGATGGAAAGAGTACCCAAGATGCCAAAAAACCACTTGTTTGATTTTTCAGACGATCAGTGGATTTTTCTGAACAATGTGTGAACCTCCAAGTGCAAGCCAACACCTGGGCAGCTCGTTGGTACAGTCACTGTCGGTTTTAACAATCAGGACGATAAGGTAGAGTTAATAAAGGAGATGTTTCCATTAACTTGATACCAGGGTACCAGGGTGGTCTTAAACGATCGCTGCACTCTGTAAATAGTACTTAGTATGATCGATGGCCGAGTCGTCTGAGGGGAACATTGTACAAGGGGCTCGCACAAAAGAGGTCGCATACTTAGAGAGGATATCGGGGAGTTGGGGAGGAAAAGATTAATCATCGGGGTCGGTAGGTCAGATTAGAAATGGAAGGAATAAGTTTGTAATAGACATGTAAAAGCCCAGAAATGTACACACGTACATGCGAATATTTATACTAACGTTTATTTATAAGAAAATTCAAACATCAGGGACAATCAAAAGCACTTTTAACACAGTCACCGGTGTTTCCAGCAATAAATCTTAAATCCATACACGTCAGAAAAAATTCCTAACGATTAAGTATAAGATAAAAACAAATACAAATTGCTAATCAAAGACGATAGAATGAAACAAGGCTCCCTCTAACCACGCGTAGCGGTAATAGCCTTACCATGCGCATACTTATGCAGTATATGATCTCGAAATTTAAATGATGTTTACATCGTATTTTTGAAGGTATACTTCTATAGGCACGTTATGCAGGGGAGTAAATCAATGATTTCAAACCTTTTTCTCTTTTAATGTGAAATAAAAATGGATTCTAATTAACTTCCAAAAAAAAAAAAAAACTTTCTATAAAATTCAAACTTAAAATCTCGTGCATACGAGCCAAGTATTGTATCGGCTCAACTACGATCTACCTCTGTGAACTCTCATCACTTCCTCCTTTATAACGGTTCGTAACTTACTTTTAATTTATTCTTGTATAGTTCATAAATAAATTTGTTTCAATAGTTTTTTATTTACAATAATAAACTATTTAACAATTAATTTATTAATTTTTTTTTTAATTTGAAAAAATTGATTTCAATTGCAGCTTTCCTACATAGTAATTATTATTTCTTTTCTCTTATCAATTTTTTAAATTTGAGATAAATAAATTATTATTTACACAATTTTGCATATTTCAAAAGAAATTTTAACAAAGTTGTACACCATTATAATCTTATCTACATTATTGTTCTATAAATAAATTATTTGATTCTTATCGCGTCTTACTCTTTCCAAATTCTTTCATTGGTGAGTAAGGTGATTTTTCCGTTACGTTAAATTTAAGCGGTAATACTGGATGTTTATTTTTCTAATTTCACACGAGATAGGTGCTTAAAATTTTCATTTATTAAATATTATAATATTCTTTGGAACTACTCCTAATTGCCAAATATATTCATTCCAACGATAATTGCATCTTTATCGATACATCGCTGTGTGTTATTTGAAATATCTTATTATAAAAGGTGCACGGCTGACTCCGTCGAAACTAGCTCGAAATTTCTTCAAAAATTGTTTTCAAAAATGTACTTGAAAAATCATTTTTTCCAGCGATTCTACCTTATATTCTACAACAAATATACAAAGCGATTCTATTACAAAGTTTTCAGGTCAAAAGATGTGCGGCATTTTGTACAAGTGAATTTTAGACAATTTTTGAAAAAACAGGGATGCTTTTTGTACGTGCATGAAAGCTGCTTGTATAGGTAAGGTGTAGATAATGGGATGTGTTATTGATACAAAGTATGTCGATGAATACAAAGTAAAAAATTTTATAGTAAAATTACTACGCTCAATGTAGTAAATTTACAAGTGTAGTAGTAAATTTACTACGATCCACGTAATCATTATACTACGCTCAGCATAGGATGGATAATTTCCAATAACCCAGTAGTTGTACTATAAGATTGTTTACGGTGCAGATGTTACCCTACAGTTTTGATGTTTGTACCTGCAGGCTCGGTATATGAGCTGTGCACGGAAAAAATTTTTGAACGCAGAGAGTCCGGACACCGTGGCTGTGAGCACTCGAAGTATGCTGTACTGCCACAACACGTCAGAGCGAGCTGCTGTAGTCTAATGTTTTGTGTATATACAGTCCGACGTAGCATTGAGTTACGTGAGCCCAGAGATTGGGCTCCCACAGTACAATCTCCGAGCTCGAGAATTCAAAACTACGGGCTCGTACAGTTCAATGCTACGTGTAACTGTATTTAAACAAAACATTTTACTATAGCAGCTCGCTCTTACGTGTTGTGGAAGTACAGCGTACTTCGAGTACTGACAGCCACGGTGTCCGGACTCTAGGTGTTCAAAAAATTTTTCCGTGCGTGTTCGTGCAGCTGAGATTAAAGTGAAAAAATCGAGAAGCGACACACAATGGGGAAAAACGTGTTTTTTTTAATCAATAAAATTGGGGCTGCTGTAGTGAACCGATCAAGACAATTTTTTTTGGAAATTGCAGGTGAAACATCCCAAAATAGCAAAAAACTGGTCGGAACGAAAAAAAAATATTTAGGGGGTGCAAACTATCTCAAATGGAACCCTTCACGACTGGTAATCGACTACATCATTGTCTAACAAGCCAATAGATACTTCTATTTTTCTAAAAACCAGTATACTGATGTTTTTTAAGTCGCTGAAAAAGAATCTAACATCAAATATTCAAAATTTAATGTGGCAGATCCAATATGGCCACCGCCACCGTGAAGATGAAATATGTCCAAGTCTATCAAAATACGTATGCAGGAGTTTTTAGGGTGCTCGCTACAAATCATTCATCAAATACAAAATTCAAAATGAAGGATCGAATATGGGGGCCGAAAAGATAAAAAATGTTTAATAGGCTGTGAAAATACGCGTACAGGGGTTTTTGGGGTGCTCATTACGAATCTTTTATCAAAAATACAAAATTCAAAATAGTTGATCTAATATGGCAGCTGAAAAAATAAAAATCGGTTGAAAGTATAACAATTACGTATACAGGGATTTCTTTTATTGCTTGTTACAAATCTCCTATCAGTATATCAAAATACTCAATGGCAAATACATAATGGCTGCCAAAAACAGAAGAGCGTTGAAAAGTCTGTAAAAATACGTTTATACGTTTAAACGTATATACATTTTTAGGGTGCTTGTTACGAATATATCATTTGAATCAGTAGATTTGAAATGCCGAATATAATATGGCAGCTAATACAATGAAAATTCGTCGTAAAATTTTTTCTTACCGGTTTTTCAGGATCGGTTGTTGTTAATCAGACATCCTGTTTTTGTAATGTACAATCATGTGCGTATTTTGATGACCGAAAAACACAAAGTGTTCTAATTATCTATTACAAGATATAAGCTATTTTTTTCAACACTAAGTTTGAATTTGTTATATAAATGAATAAGTCTAATAATATTTTTAGGTTAAGTATGATAAGCCAAAAACAAAATGACGATTTTCACTACAGTATTGTTTGCTAAAAGTATCATAAGATGTTTCTCATTGACAATATCGTTGTTTTACGTCAACGTCTTTGCAAGCCTTTTTTTCTTTTTCGCACTTATTAATCTTATTTTACCCATGTCTGTTCTTAACTTGCTTTGACGAGAATGAGATGTACAATATAGTTGCACTTAATATAGTACAAAAATTATCGTGATTTTTTATATTTAACCATCTACTTAAGAAATAAACGCCATACCAATGTAGAAAAGGATACAATTGATACGACTGGCCGTCAATTTAACTTTTTAAGTAAATACTCGGCATACTAGTAAACGAAATTATTGTGGAAGAGTTTACGTTATTTAAATACGTTTTCTTTTCTCTAGATGATCAAGGTTGCAGATGATTGGCCTGAGTGTACTAATAGTTATGCATTGATCAAATAACTGGTGGTTGCAATAAACTCTGTGTCCTGACATTGGTCATTTTTACGTACAAACGCTACTTTTATTTGCAAAACAAAGCCAAACTATAGCAAAAAACATCAGTTATGATTAGCAATAATGAACTGTGTTTTAAAAAGTTATTGATAATCGAATTGATCAAGCCCTTTTAAATGAATTTTACTTTTATCGAATATTTATAACCCGTTTAGGATAGATTTGGTGGCCATAAATGTAGCCAAAAAAAATTTTTACTTAAAAAATACGTATATTGCTGTGGCTTGTTAAAAAAATGATTTTCTGATAATTTCTAAAATTTAAAACCATGAGCTGCCTGACTGTAACGATCACAATGTAAGGATTTCTTATCTTGTATAAGATTTCCATAATTTTAATCAAAATAATATCTAAAAAATCAATAGATGGTGAGTTTTCATATATTTTTCTGCGTAAATTGAAAAGAAATATTTTAAGAATTGTTAGGGTACTCCTCTTCTCCATAGTTAAACTCAAAATTTGAAAATAAGAATTTCACGAAGTATAACACACTTGAAAAAAAAAATTCGTTCTTTTGTGTCTACCTAGAAAAACCATGAGCTGCCTGACTGTTACGATTACAATATAAGGACTTCTTATCTCATACAAGATTTCCATAATTTTAATCAAAATAATATCGAGAAAATCAAACGATGGTGAGTTTTCATATATTTTTCTGCGTAAATTGGAAAGAAATATTTTAAGAATTGTTAGGGTACTTCTCTTCTCCATAGTTGAACTTAAAATTTGAAAATATGAATTTCACGAAGTATAACACACTTGAAAAAAAAATTTCGTTCTTTTGTGTCTACCTAGAAAATGCGATCGTCTCTTGATAAGCCAAATTTGAATACGTGCTAAACACTGCGCCGAAAACCGGGAACGATAGTTAACCGTGTTGCCAGCAGTATAAGTATTTATTGTAGGTGCATGTATACAGACTAAGCGAGACTTTACTGCAGAAAATCTTTGCTCGAAATATCAAAATTGGGATTTCAAGACTTTAAAGAGTAACAGAGTTCTCAAACTCTACTCCGAAAAGAAAAAAATATTGTAAGCTCCAAAAGTGTGATTATAGACGTTATTTTAACAAAGCATTACAATTGTAGTAGATTATTACAATTAAAGAGTTAAAATAAGCGTGCATAAGCCATTAGGTAATAATTTTAAAAAACCTTAAGTTGCAGATGCAAATTCATTACAATGTCTTGATAAGCAGGTGAGATGGTCCTAAAGTAACAGCTTTCACGGTATCCAGAATATAACAAAAGATCTAGAAATTCATTAAAAAAATATGTTGAACTATGAGGAAACCTATTTTTCTAGTATAGCTATATCATAGTATAATTGCTATGTGAATTTACGGAAAAATTTGGTATAGTTAAAGATATCAGAGCTGTTTGCAGATACTGTAAGTAATTTTATACCAATGTAATATAAATATAGCTATTTGACTATGTCGCTCATTTCACAACTGTTATATCTTAGTTACCTTTGCTCTCTAAAATACAACAATACAATAGTTTTTCTTCTATATGAGAATTAAAGTGACTGCTGAAAAAAAAATTTCTTCCGTGATAATAGCTTTCAAAATATAATAAAGTTGCAAGCATAAAAGGCAAGTCATCAAAATGCGCCCATAATTGGAAATTACAAAAACAGGATATCAGATTAATAACAAACGATCCTAAAAAACCTGTAAGAAAAAACTTTTATTGTATTTGCTGCCATATTATATTCGGCATTTTAAATCTACTACCTTAAATGATAGATTCGTAAAAGCACTGTAAAAACGTATAAACGCATAAACGTATATTTACAGACTTTTCGAATCTCTTATGTTTTTGTCAGCCATTATGTATTTGCCATTTCGTATTATGATATGCTGTATGATAGTGTGCTTCCGCCGGCGCGAGAGCTCGTAAAGCGAGCCCTAGCACCACTAAAAGAAATTCTCTTACATCTCCTCTCGTCCCTTTCTCTCTGCTGCAAGAGGTTCTGGCCTCGGCCGCTCGATCGGCACTCAAGCGACTCCTGAAAAGAAACAAACAAGTCAAGGGCGGGGGGGGGGGGGGGAGGAGGAACACTAAAAGAATCGAACTCGCAAAAAGAACACTGAAATAAATGTGGCTCAAAAGAAAAACACGCGGCGGAATTGCACCGATCGCTTTGGCTGGTCGATCGGTTTGGCGTTGGCTTGGCAGTCGGCGACAAGGCACGCGCACGCGGCCAGCACTCTCGGCTCGGTCCTGAAATATCCTACTGCTATTACTAAAACCAACTATAGCTACAGTGCCGTACTTCTATCGAACTCTCTCTCTCACTGTCTCTTTCTCTCTCTACCATACTTTCCCACGCCCTACAAGACCGGCGCAGGCATCGCAAACTTTTCGGCGATGGCGTTCGTATTGACAGGCCGTCGCACAGTGGGGCCAAACGGAAAAAAAACGTTCAAAACCACCTACAACCCTCAATTATAAACAGATTTTCGATTTTTTTTTTTTAACGTAATCTTCAGATGATTTGCAACAATCGCTCTTTTTCCATTTTTTCATTTTCAAATTTACAAATTAGTAACTTAACTTCTAAAGTAGAAAAATCCTATTCTGTGCTAAAATTATAGCTGCATTGTTAATTTAAAAACTGAAAAAATGTATTAATGATGTTAAAGGTGTTTGTAAGCAATGCCAGTAAGAATATAAGTTTAAAAAATGCTTTCTAGTATTTTGAGGTTATGTCACATGAAATAACTGGCAGTTTAAGTATTGCATGATATTTGATATGAACATAAACAAAAATTATTGTTTTTCATATCTCACTAGAATATATCTTTGCCCGATTTCTCTTGATCATTATTTTTAAAAAGTAACATAACCTCTACAGTAGAAAAATAATTTTCTGTGCTAATGATAAGACGATTATTTAATTTAAAAATTCGAAAAAAATTAATCATGATAGAGATGGTATTCGTAACCAATGTTAGTAATAATCTAAGTTAAAAAAAATTTTTTTGGTATTGTGAGGTTATTTCACATGAAATGTCTACGAATTTTAGTAATGTCTGCTAATTAATAGAGTTCTACAAATTTTAAATATATAAACATTGTTTTTCATACCTCACCAAGATTGCTCTTAGCCCTTTTCCTCATAATCCTTTTCTATAAAACGTAACATAACCTCTAAGGTTGTATAATCATATTTTCTGCTGATAATACAGCGATTAATTATTTAAAAATTTTTACAAAAATTTATCAATTATAATGATGGTGTTTATAAGCAATGTCAGTAAAAATCTGAAATGAAAAAATAATTTCTACTAATTGAAGGTTGAGTCATAATATAAATGACAATTTCTGTGATATAAACAACTAAGTGTTTAAAAATAATTTGTATAAAATAGTTATCGTTTTGTAAGACTTACCAGGATCTATTTTTAAATCCTATTTATAATATATATCTTGTTCCACAGGTATATCAAGGTAGCTCGCCAAAGTTTTATGCCACAGACGGCTCTAGGTTTATAATTTGTCGCTAATTTGTTGCTAATTTCTTACGTCAAAATTAATTTTGTCGCTCGTTTCAGTGGACAGATATAAACAATAACG
>JAPYYV010001050.1:0-27396 GCA_030522625.1 Copidosoma aretas
CGCAGACACGCGTTGAACATGTCCAGCAGAACGTGTGGCTTTTCCGCGGCAATGACCTTCAGGACTTCGGCTGGCACCCTGTCGGGACCAGGGGCCCTTAGACCAGGCGTCCCCGACACAGCCGTCCTCAATTCATCAAGCATGAAGAGAGGGACTTCTCCCCCTCTGATGCACTCCCGACTCTCCCCAGAGTGTTTCGGGAAAAGGCAGTAGACCACGATTTCTAAAAAGGCAGGCTCTATCGGGGCAGTACAAGTAGATAATGTATTTTAAATAGTAGTAGTAGTACAAGTACAAATAAAAAAAGTAGGAAAAGAAGTAAATATAGTAGAAGTAGTAGTAGTACTAGTAGTAATAGAAGTAGGAGTGGTAGTTACAGTAGTAGTAGTAGTAGTAGTAGTAGTAGTAGTAGTAGTAGTAGTAGTAGTAGTAGTAGTAGTAGTTAGTAGTAGTGGTAGTAGTAGTAGTAGTAGTAGTAGTAGTAGTAGTAGTAGTGGTGGTGGTGGTAGTTATAGTCAGATTATTTATTTTGATCCATTGCTACATACGATATGACTATAAAAAGTTATTTTTGAAATGTTTTACCGTGAAAATAGGAAAAAACTTATTTTGGATATGGTAAATAGTAATCACAACCTTATTCGGGTTTTTTAATTATTGTTCTCCTTAACCGCTACAAGAATATAGAAGAAAAAAAACAATATAAGCTATGGATTATCGAAGACAGTCGCAGTCGTGAGATATGATAATTTTTTTAAATATATATATGTAGTATTTCCTTAATAAAAAAGAGACAAAGCAACCTAATTAGATGATTGAAAATTTAAAGCAAAGCTTTTTTTTTGTTTTAAGAAATATGGCTATCAAGGAATCAAAATAAAATTTTTCTACTTCGCAAATATCAAAAATCAATTTTTGTACATAAATAGTCCTTATTACAAGCTTAATAAGGTATGGAACTTAGATTTTTTCCGAGCTACTGCGATGAAATTAAACTAAACATTTTGAGCCCTAAAACATTAGAATTTATAGAAGAGTTTCGAAAATATGACTGGTAACATACTTATACATGCGCGCGCACACACACACACACACACACACACACACACACACACACACACACACACACACACACACACACACACACACACACACACACACACACACACACACTGAGCGAGAGAGAGACAGAGAGAGAGAGAGGGGGGGGGTAAGAAAGAGCGAGTGAGAGAGAGAGAGAACGATTTTTCAAAATGGTATACTTTCATTTAATACCCTATAAAAAATATTTCTTATTTGTTTTTGCGAAAATATCTATTCGATAAAGACAAAATATTTTTCGTGAGGGTTTTAAAGAAAACTTAATTTTTTACCAATATTAGCTTCATCTATGAGAAAGCAAAAGTTAGAATAATGTAATTATAACATATCACAATCATGCATACATGTACTGCATGCATTTATCGTATCATTTAAATCGTTGGATATTACTTATTATTTCCTCAAATGGTATGTGTATATGTTCGCGTAATATAAAAGCAACGATTTATAAAATTTTATATTAAACAATTTTTGTTATTTATTCATTTATTAGTACGCTAATAATTAATGTGCTGTCTGTTGTCGTGTCTAAAACAAGATGGGAATAATCTTTATTTTAATTATTTATCGTTCTTTAGATTTACCAAAAAATGATTATCAGACAAAAATTCTAACTATGAATGACAATGTAATATAATACAAGGGTTATTTACTGACTCCAAGTACACATTAGGATGTCATTTTATAATCACCGCTGTTTATAGCTTGTTATACTTTACTCAACTATTCCTACTTTTCTTGGCAGGGGATAGACACTTTAATGTGAAACTAAAAACATACCTAAAGATTTTTTTTTAAATTACGTAATTTATAATTTAATGGTTTGGCTACCCCACATTTATTAATACCGCGAACTGAAGACAATTAATTATATATTTTAATAACAGCCTAAATTTAATAATATGAAGAAATTTCTTTTTACCAAGACTGTTTCGATGTTAAATATTTTTCATTTTGAATTATTTTATAGGTTTCGTCTCGGTTAAGTTTTATTTTAAATAGTAAAACATTCAAAATCTTTTACAGGGCAGCACATATTTAGAAAAAAAAGTTTCTGTGAGACATTACTTGTACATTAGTATGTATTGTTTTATTTATATCGCAAGCAATACGTATTTATCTTATTAATAACAATGCTTTTTATCACTGTTATAAATGGGAATGCCACTAAAAAAATATGAGGACATGGCTTCTTTTGCCTTTAATCTATTAATATAAGTGCAAATATAAGAAAAAAAAAAAAAAATTAAGAAACTAATATCAAAAAAGAGGAGAAAACTGTTTTACGCAACAAATTTTACGGCTTTCTGATGCATCAGAAAAATTGACATGACCATCACAATTCAGCAACAAATAAGCGGCAAATGATGCCGGCGGAGCCATGCCTTCAGCTATACAGATGTTTAAGATTTCACTAGTGGCTGTGATAGCTTGATGTTAAGCTAGTGCGTAGCAAATTAAGTATATAGTACCGTTGTGGCGTGCTGACTTTGCTGTACGAGCTTGACGTAGGTCACACATCACCGTAGTTTTCTTAAAAATGTCTTATTACCTTTTGAAAATCAAAAATAGTTGATAGTTGATAGTTGATTTATAGATTCACCAACTTTCTTTTACCTACTTCAGATATGATGTTTTAATTTTGGAAAATAAATTTTGTTGTTAATATGGAGTGTTTCAGAGTTAGACAGATTAACCAGGAATTTTTCACACAAAATATCTTTTTAATTACTAATTTCATAAAATTTTTATTTTTTTAAGGATATAAAGTTGTGAATTTTTATTTTTACTGGTTTTTTAAATTGACTACCTTAAAATTTACAGTTTTTTTAGAAAAAAAAATGAAAATAGTGAATAGCTTGATTAACAGACTATTGAAGGTAAATATTTTCACCAATAGGATTATCCGCATGAGCTATATGAGAACTTTACGATTAATGATCCAGCTAGAAATGCTTTTTTTCACCAGACTTTTAATGCTATTACTAACAGGTAATCTTTAATAATAATCGTCGCATTTTTTGCTTCATATGTTCATATGGCATTATACATACACAATTATCTTGTATAAGATTTTCTCTACATATTAGTTTGATACATGATAATTAGTTTTTACTGACAAGACTTTGAAGGTCACTTATACATCTTGTAAGAATAATTTTCTCTTGATCAGGAGTGAATCCTCTTTTAACATTATCCACAATCCACTGTACCATGTGTTTCTGAGCTAATTTACGTTCCATGTTTTGTAGTTGAACTTGATAATCCAAGCGTCGTTTTATTTCTTGGTAGATATGAGACAACCGCTCGCGATATACAGCCTCCAACTGCATGCTTATATTATCTTTTTTAATTTCTGATATCATTTTTTGGCTATCTGTCCGCCATTGTTCTTTTTTTTCATGTTCAATGAGATCTTTTAGTTCTTTTATTTGATCTGTTCTAGATGATTCCCAGCTTTGCTCGTATTCATCGATGTTTTTATCAATATAATTAGCCACAACAGGGCCAAATTTTTTTATGGCTACTATTAATACCAAAGCCAACGACAAGCCACTATAAAATTCATGTTCCAAAACGTAAATTTCTTTAGAAATCAAATAAGTGGATAGCCCAGCTGCAAACACGTAGGGACCTGAAAACAATTATTTTGTACAATGTATTGTTATAAAAAAAGTAAAAAACTTCGTGATGGTTCATGTAATGTTAAAAAGAGAGATCGATAGTTTGTTTAAGAATATAATTATATTTGAAGGATTCATTTGCTTCAGCACAAATAATTTTTTTTGTTGGGAATTACAAAAATTCAACTCCATTTTGAGAAGTTGATATACATACAACAGATGTATGTTACTTCGATTTCTATGAACTTAGCTGTAATATCTTTTGAAACACATTTCTGTAAAAATGTATTTTCTTTTAATGAAATGTTGTTAACAGATAATCATAATATATGCACAGTTTATTGACATGCAAGATTTCACATCCAAATTAACTGAATAATTAATTTTATAAAAATCTGTACTATAAGAATGTATCATTTAAACAGACTTCTATATAGAATGAAAAACATATTATGCCTATATTATCAGCGAAACAATGAAGATGGAGAAACATAATTTAACTTCGCATTTTAAAATATCAATAAAACTGACACAAATTCGTGGACAAAAATACATATCAGTATAAAGATTTGGCAAAATAGGAACAGGGATGTCAAAGAGTTAAAATATCTTTCGCATATAAATCAAGCGGAAGTAAAAGAAAATGCAACACCAACATAAAGAGATAAACAAAATTTGAAAAGCTACAGAGTTACACATACGTCTTTACGAAATCACGTTATTTCAGTAACATAAGTTACAACTTAAATTTGTTTCCCGATAAGCAAAAATAAAAATTAGTAAATATAGTAAACTTAGTCAATATTTCAGATAGTGCTTTAGAAAAAGAAACGAAAATTCAAGGTAAATACTAAGACTTGTCAGTATAAAGTGAGAAGGTTTCAAGTAGAAAGTTAAAATAATTTTGAAAACATAAAACAGAATATAATTACCCAAAAGAAAATTATGGATGAGGTGATACTTAAAACACAAGACTTATAAACACGATTCACTTAAATATATAGAGCTCAATAATGAAAATACAAATAAGAGGACTTGAAAAAAGTGAGATAGTATACATTTAAAAAAAACAAAATTATAAAGATATCTATGTCATAGCAACAATGAAAAAAAGTAAGAGATAAATGCTAGAATTCTCAAAAACACTTTCAAAAGCTTTATTAAAATAAACTGCAATGAATCAGGGTCGAAAATGAGAGCTTTAAGCAGTGCAAAAAAATGTCGCGTGATTAAAAAACTGACCAATATATCGATTATAAAGATTTGTTGGAAAAGTTATTGAGAGTGCGATCGGTAATCTAAATAAGAAGATAATTATAATTTAGAGAAAATTTACCCAAAATGGAAGCTTACTTATAAATATTTTTAAAATATTTTGAGTCCATTTAATCCCCACTTTTGAGATAAAAAAAGTATAGAAATTTTTTTAAAGTACAATACACTGTTTTATTACTATAAAAAAAAGCTTATCTTTTCACAAATAATTTGGATTCCTAATCAGCCTAATATATGTTTTGGCACAAGATAACGCTAAAGTTTAAAATAACTGAATAAATCTTTTTTTTTCTTACCATGGGCACAACTTTTACGTTAATACGTAACAAAAATGTACTTTGTCAAGAACATGATTTTTTTAATGTTAAAAAGTGCTGACTTGAAATCTTATGTCACATGTTTTAAATTAAAAATCGCGGGTTACTTTTTAAAATATGACAAATTTAGGGCTGAAAATTGTTTTTCCAATATTTAACGTCCAAATTACAAAAAAAGAATGTCTCTTGTGACTTTAAATTTTAATACATATTTTTAACGCAAAAACTATTCAAGTTCATCAATTCATAACATCGCTTCGGGTTATAAGTTTGATAAATTTTTTGATCAAAAAATATACATCTTAATACAAAATTATAAGAGACACTTTTTTCTTCAAATTAGTCGGTCAATACAAAAATAATTTTTTTAATGCTGAATTCACCGAGTCCCGAAACATGGTCTGCCACATGTAATCCACCGTTTCGAATTGAAAAAATATAACATGAGATTTAGATTCAGCGCTTATTTACACTCATGCAATCATTTATATGGGAAAGTAGATTCCAATCACGTAAAAAAAACATTACATAAGGTTAACTTTTACTTGCAGCGCCATCTAGCGCCCAAATTAGCATCGTGCCTATTTTGAACCAAATTTGTTTGGAAAGAATACAATTTTTTTAAAATAAATACACTATCGTACCCAAAAATATTTTTAAAACTTTTTTACTATAAAATGAAGGGTTGTAACTGATTAAAAATATTTTCAACATTTTAGATGCGTATTTTTAATCGATTAGCGTAAAAAATACAAACGTGTAGATATATGTATATATAAATATTTTGTTTTCATGTATCGGCTAAATAATTCGGAAACATAGAATTAAAATAAAAATTTCAGTTTTACAGTAGCAACTGACGCTTACCAAGTGACTTAAGAAAGCTCAAATTTTGTTTGACTTTCAGGACATTCGGTAGAGATAAAATCCTCCAAAAAAATATTTTTTACCAGACGTTCTTTTTGTTGTTGTAATAAACCTGTCTAAATTTCAAGAGCTTCATCTATTTTGTTTTTGAGATATTAAATTTCAAAGTTCAGTCATTTTAACACGGTCGCTTATGGGAAAACTGATGATAACCCAGTTTTAAGAAAATTCGTTAAATGAATTTCGCCATTTTTTTTATATGCCACAGATAATATTATTAATTTATTGTATACCAAGTGTCACGACGATCATCTGATTTTTTCTACGAAAAAAACATTTAAAAACGGTTGAAAAAAACGATACAACGTCGTGAGGCGACTCGAGCTTCCGGCTTCACTCGCCAGATGGCTATAAGTCTTGAAATCGCTTTCCGCAAAGGAAAATTTATTTCTGTATGTATGAATGAATGTATGTATATAAGTTAAGTACATGTAGAACTTCGGGTATATCTACTTTAATTTGGTGCAGCGTTGCCAATTCCTCACTCGCTGCCTGTTTCCCCTTGCCCCTCAAATGATTCCCCCCGCTAACTGTATGGAACGTCCTTAGCTCATACAGAGCACTATCAATTCTTATAGGATTCGAAGAACAATTTGTATTGACCGAACAGTATAAAGTAGAATACCTACAATACACAAGTGATGCTTTACCCTCCACTCGCTCCACGAATAATTTTATTTAAATCATTCATAATTATGATTTTAAACTTTTTTTTTACATACAAAAAAAGTGCCTGGTACTATGTCATAATAATTAAAAAAAAAAAATTACTTTTTTCATTGTGAATGAAATTTATAATAGTAGAAGATAAATATGGTAAAAATGTTTGTTCACTCGAACCCACAATAAAAACAACATTTATCAAGATCACGTACTTATTTCAGGAAAAATTTGTAAAATAGAGATAATACTTTAGTTCATCGATAGACCAGTTTGTTACGGTGAACATTTTTTGTACAAGACCTTAATATAATATTGTGTCACAGCGGCCAAAAATAATGTTCCTGGACGCTGCGCGTATTTTGCATAAAAATAAAGTAGAATTAAGAATTATCATACCTCAAGGGGCCGTAAGAACGGGATAAAAACGGTCAGGGAGGGGCAGAATTGATGTAAAATATAAGGCAATGAATGTCTTTAATTTTTTATCTCATTGTTTTTATCTAGGTATTTCTATTTGATCTCTTACTAATTTTTGTGACATTAATAGTTAAAGTTTTGAAAATTGGATGCGTTTCTTTATATTTCTATTTAAAGCTATATTTAATAAACCTCCAGTACATGATTTTTTATATTTTTTTCTTCTGTAAATTTCGATTAGAGTTTACTGCAAGTATTATTCTATGTATTTGTACATTTAAAACTGTTGTTTCTTCATTATCTTCTATTCTTTGGTTTTCGTTTAAAGTTGCGTAGTTTGTTTTTGTAAGTTTTTGTCTCAAGTCGGTATGTCTTTATGTCTGTGTATGTTTTCCTATAATCTTTGATGATTTATTACATGAAGCCTTACCTTCTTAAACCAATGATGATTATTGATATACGTTTGTGTTGTATAATTCATTATTTTAAATTGACTGAATCGTATCTCCGTTATTCTTCCTTAGCATCTGAGGATCATCGTCATTTAATATTTAATTGACAAACGTGTAAAATATGTTTAAATTTAAAGAGACTTGAAACCCCTTTATACCTCCTTACTCCTTCGATTAGCTAACTCTTTAAAAAGATTATTAGAATTTTTTATTTTCTGTATAGAATTTTTTTGTTCCCTTGTACTCTACCTTTTACCTTTCAATATTTTTAGAAACATATTCTGTTTGTATATTGAACTATTCTTTTGGCATCATCTTTATATACTTAAAGGTACAAAATTAATTCAAAATTATGTAAAAATTCATTTGTATTTGGTTGATTTCTTTACTTCCTTGTCGTAAAATGGGCTAAACAAAAGTGTAACATGATGCTAACTAAAAAGCAAAACAAATGGTTCACTATCATATTAAAATTATATGTATAAAAGTAAAGAATAATGATGATGTGCAGGCCACTTTTAGGATTAATTCATAAGGTACTTAGAAAATGGCACGTAGTGTTTTTTGTAATCTTTATTGTGAAACCCATCATCATGTAGTAGAATACAACACAAGATTAAGATTTTAAATGATCGGAAACGTAACTCAATCTCTGCTAATAAATCGAATAACGTATTACACTTAACCATTCTAATGATGGCGCTATACAAAACACGATATACAATAAATTTGGAATGATAAAAGTTTATCATCATTTGTTACTGAAAATTATAAATAAAAAATCTATTTTTAAATAAAATTTCTAAATTTAAATACATGATTCAATTTTTTTTCAATGCTTTTAGGTTCTCATCTCTTTAAAGACAAACGTTCATTTCTCCATGATAAATATTTTTTTTTTTTCAACATAGTCTAACATTATCAAAACTTTGTACTTGAGATTTTTGTATAGTCAAAGCGAAAGCAAGTACAAATAAAAATTGTTTTCTGTTGGGGATAAATATCACTAACGAAAAAATCCCCATATTTAAGATAATTCTTTAAAAGAATACTTTATTTTCTATATTTTGACCCGTAATAAATTAAGATTTATTGTTACATTGGAACGATTAAATTATTTTTAATCTTATTTTATTACATAGCCCATCAAATTTATAGTCAAGAAAACTATAACTCAAATTGCGTTTGATAAAACCATTCAATTAATAACAGTCACACAAAAAAAAAATTTAGAACTAGAAGATAGACCCCGCGGGTCTTACGTTTTTGGGGTCGCTGAAACTAAATATAACCATAAAAAATTATTTTAATTGCCCATTTTTCTTCTAGCGCACCTTATCGTCCCCTGCATGGAGCTGAATTTTCAATTTTTGCAGAACCTTAACATGTATGTGAATTTCTATGTTTTTTGGGACGCATAAAGCGAATTATGATTTTTGATCAAATCACAACTGTGTTTATTTAACCTCCTCATTTTTTGAACTTGTCATTTTGTCACAGTTAATATATTTTAATGTTTTTCTCTTCCGTCAGTAATTCTTTTCTTTCTCATTTTTTCTTTTTCCTGTCCTTTTTTAAAATAAAATTGAGTCAGTATCTACTTTTGCGACTAAGACACCATCACACGGTGAAGGCGGATAACAGGTAGCTGGCTAAGATCTCAGGTTAAAATCATGCCTTCATGGCAAAAGTGGAGCAAAAATTTACGATGTAGGTGAAGGAGACTCCGGTGTCAGCGGCAGACCTGGTTTTGCAAGCGGGTCCGCTAGCGTCATCATCAAACAAACGCAGTTCTAAAGTACTAGGAAACTTAGCTACTTTTGAGTGTAATGATTCAAAAATGAAAACTAATGCTAAAGTAGTTTCAAATCAGTGCTACATTAAAGTAAAGGCAGCTTCTGATGATGGACAAGGTAACCATGCAATGGGTGTATCTACGCAATGTGATGTAAGCGTTGAAGATGATTCCATTCATACCTGTAACAAGGACAATTACATGTTCTGTTACACGTATGGTAAGTTTAAGACAAAACCTCTTCGCAGACTTGTTTACGAGTACGAGGATAAATATAGGTCTTTTTTCTCATTGCAGGTTGCAAGTAATGTAGGTAATACATTGGTGTCAAGCAGAATCTGCAATAAATGCAGGAAAATGTTACATCGTCAGTCGTCCAATTCTACCGCCAAAAATTTCATGAAATTCCCTGCTGTATGGAAAAGCCTCAGACTTAAAAGAATTATTATATTTGCACGATTAAATTTGAAGGTATGACTACACCCAAACACGATACATACACAATCTTGCCATCCTTCACTCCTTTAGTTTTTAATGATATTATTGTTATTTTAGCTAGCAATAATGAAATGGATTTAACCAGGGTCGCAGTTAAAGATAAGAGTGAAATGGATTTTGATGAACCTAGTGAGTATACGCAGTGTATCTAGATGAGGGTACCCATTTTCTTTTGGTCATATTTTTGAAATTAATAACCATCAATGGCTATATACGTCAATGAAAAATATCAATTATTGATTTTTAAATGTTTAAAATTCATTAATTATTAATACAAATCTGCAAGAATTTAAAATACACTACATTAAAAATGCAGTGCCCATAATAAACTAGAATGGAAAATTCTATATTATTTGTATCAATCAATAGGTGCTTGTAATACCCATTGGAGTCATTTAATTACTTTCGATATTTATGTACAGGCATTGGAGTCCCTTAGCATGTATAAAGGTACAAGGGTTTCATTCTTTCGAAATCGGGAAAAAGACTTTCTTCCTTTTTTCAAGAAAGAAAAATCTCTCATCTATTGCACAGACATCCGAGGCACATAAATTTTTTAAAATCCAACCTTAACAAGAGTAAAGAAGAAAGAATCTTCATCGACTCTTCTACCCGCAGTCTAAAAGTATTATTACACGACACGAACGACTTCTATAACTATAGAATATAATGTTATAGAATATATAATACAAAGATGATTAAGTGAACAAATTGTAACAATAAAAATAAAATAAAATAAAAATAGATTGAAACTGGTACTCGAAAAAATAAAATATACGGAACACAACTGGCAAATTTGCGGAGATCAAAAATTTTAACGATTGTTTTAGGGCAGCCAAGTGGTTTTATTAGGCACCCATGCTTTTTATGTCGATGGAATAGTCGAGACCGCGAAAAGCAGCATACAAACTATGAATGGACTGCTAGAAGCTCTTGACTTCCTGACTCAAAGAATATTCTCAACAATCCTCTAGTATAGCCTACAAAAGTGCTTCTTTTTCCACTACATATAAGGCTTGGCTTGATGAAACAATTCGTCAAAGCATTAGACAAAGAGGGGTCCACTTTTATGTACATCCGAAGAAAGTTCCCGAAAAAATCGGAAGCTCAAGTTAGAGAAGGGATTTTTGATGGGCCCGAAATACGGAAGCTATTGCTTGTCACTAGATTTATTAAATCTATGAACGTAAAAGAAAAAAATGCGTGGCCTAGTTTTAAGAGTGTAAGATCAATGTACCTATATTCGTTTGCTTAACCAAAAATGCTGGGAAAAGATTTTTTTTAAACATTATCATCATCATCATGACATGAATTTTTATCAAAAATTAAGTTCAACTCTTTCACTTTTAATTAAAAAATATAAAATAGTAAACAGACGAAAAAAGTTTAAAAGTTTGTCTTAAAAAGTCTCTATTTTCGTTCGCAAAAAATTGTGATGTGCTAAAATTCGTTCTTACATGGCCCTATGTTCGATCGTTTAAAATATATGCTGAGGATACTGACATATACGTTCAGTAAGAAATAATGATCTCGAATAAAAAATATTTATTGATAAATTCCTAATGAAAAACTAAATAGCAATAATAAATATAGGGTCAGAACTTTATTTATCAAGTGTGATAATGAAAAAAAAATCCTAATTTGCAGTATTTATACATTAAGTAAAAACAAGCTTACGTTTTTAGAAACATACTAATTATTTTTTTATTTGCTTCAGTTTTTCCATTTTTAATGATTCTTTTTTCAGTCTGATTCTAGCTTTTTCTTCATCTTTTGCTTTTCTTAACTGAATTCTCTCTTTATCTTTTGCTTTTCTCAACTGAATTCTTTCTTAATCTTTTGTTTTTTTCAGCTGGATTCTCTATTCATCTTTTTTTTTCTTAATTTTAATGCACTTTAGTCTGATCTAATTTCTTTCTTTCATATCTTCTGACTATCTTTTTTTATCCTCTGTTCCTTTTTTATATTGTCTTCAAGCATCCGATGTAACCACAGCTTGAAGCTTTTTCTATCGCTTTTTCTTTACTGCATTTTTTGGTTGAGAATTTCTAAAAACTGCTAATATATTATCTTTATTTGGAAAAAATAAAATTTAATTAATTTCATTTAAAATTTCAAAGTTTTATAAAAATTAAATTTTAGCTTACCTTCTTCATTTGAACAGCTATTCTCATGATTATGGGTAAGAGAGGTATCAAAAGAACTGTGGTTTACAGCGTGAAAAAATCCTGTCTTTTCTGTTTAAGGTAGCACAGACTCAACAGTATTGGTTGTCAATTCGACTCTATCGGTACTGTTTGCGTCGGATACATAAGCATCTAATGCTGTAGAATGATTCTGATGAACTAAATTAGTGTCTGTACCTTTATATACAACGACGTTTCTTATAGAGCTATATAAGTTACCTTTGCCAGATTGTATAAATGTAGAATCTACTTCTTCTACAATTATAGATTTATCTGTACAACTCAATACAGATGTTGCACTACTTACTACAATATTCGAATTATTATTACACTCGGCATACTCCTATAATGAATAGAAAAAACTAATTGAAAAAATTTTGTTTAAAAGTCAATCGCTGTAATTTTTTTTTACAGTTTAAGTGTGCGTCTAAATAAAAGTATAAATACATGAGATTTAATAAGCATACATAAATAAATAATAATTAGAATGATTACTGGACATTACCCGAAAAGACAGAGTATCAAACCTAATTAACCGTAAGTTTTTGACTTTCATTGCCCCTTGCCTGAACTTCATTTGTGGTTTTGGAACATTTCCACCAAACTTTTAACAACTGTTTGTACTTCAAAGATCCATGCCATTCTCCATCTTGATCTCCAGCAAATTAAAACACATGAAGAATTTCTACCGACAAAAAATTCTCAATGAACTGTTTATGCTTCTTCATAGATTAAGCGTCTTCCAGCAACGTAGAAAAATTTTCAGAGGCAGACGATTCTAGTTCTTGTCCATTAGTAATAAATTGAGAATAATCCATTGCTTCGGGAGAGAATTGAGATAGCCCACATTTTCTAAAGCTGTTGGGAAGAATCATTTCTAAATCTAATGAATCTAAACCAACCTTCATCACAGCTGAGAAATCTTCCTTCTGAAGCGAAGAACCATTGTGAGTGAGTCTCCAATCCAGTACTGCCTTTTTCCAAGCACCTTTTAAAGATCGAAAAAGCTCGACATCTAGAGGTTGGGTCGATTGGATTGAGTTAGGAAACAAAGATATTAATTGTATTGAATGTTGTACACAGAAGTCACTTAATGCTAGATTTAGATGTGAAGCGTGACCATCCATAAATACAAGTATAGGAAACTCTATTCAACTTTTCTTATACCAAGGATGAAATATGTTTGTTATATATTCGTAAAAAATTCCATTCGTCATCCACCCAGAGTCTGACTTTCCTATACCTCAACCATCAGGGAATCACTGAACAATATCTGCTGATAATCTTTTGTATTTAAACATAACCATCGGGGGTGCAAGTTCACCTGCTGCATGACCTAAAATTATTCGATGAACATCCAAATTAATAAACAAAACAGTATTTTACAATGCATATTTACTGCGTATTTTTACCTGTTATCAAAACAGTGAAGCATTCTTTGTCATCTGCCCCTACCTTCACATTGACAGACTTGTAAGATTTTGCGGCATAAACTTTGTCACCTTTAGGGTTCAGCAAAAAGCACGATTCATCAAGATTGAGAACTCTTCTTGAATTAATAACGAAAAGGTTTTTTGTTTTCAAAAAATTTTGCACCTAACAATATTTTAAAAAGTATAATTAAGCTCCATCAAATCAGGAATAACGGGGGGAAGTGATAATAAATAATATTTACCTCTTTAAACCATCCTCGAACTTGCCTTTTACTGATATCACTACTTCTTCGATTGAGGCTTTGTGGACTTCGAAGTGATATCTCTAGATGCCGCTATAGAAACCCATCGAACCAATGTCTGCCAGGTTTACCTGCAAGAAACATATTTTCTTTCTTTAGATTTCTAAGTAATAGCTTTACACTTGTAACCATGACTTCTTTTATTAGAGGAAATCCACTTCTACCCATGGCTACAATCTACTCAACCAGGTTTCTTTCTTCATCTTGACTGAGAACAGTACCGGGGCCACTTTTTGCTCTAATAGAAGTTCTTTTGGTAACTTTATCTTAGGGAGTAGAAAATGGAACGCCAAATTTCCTACTTGCAGCTTTTAATGGTTCTCCTTTGGCTACAGCATCCACAGTTTGAACGAGAACTTTTTGAGTGTACTTGAAGTATTTTGTATTCGTTTTTTTTTTTTTCCTTTTGGCTTCTTTGATCTACGATGTCTTTCATGTGTTATCTTTGTTTTGGTTTTCTCACTTAACATTTGCACAGAATAAGTAAGTAAGTACTTCCTTACTTACTAATAAAACTCAATTAAAATTTGAATAGAATAAGTAAGTAAGTGCTTACTTACTAATAATCACAAATTTTTGTGAATCCAACCATGTAAGACGTTTGAAGCAAACAATAATTCGTTCAAGAGGTTAGGTGAATGTCCCTATTCCCGCTCATCAGATTAATGAACTGAAATGCCGAAATCCCTCACTTTCGCTAAACTTGGTGAAAAAATAGTATATCTAGTTTGTAAAAAATACGGATGGACAAATAATAAAATTGATATTATACTAATTTCATCGCGATGAACAAGGGACACGTTCTTACTAAAATCACAACAACAGCCCTGTGAACCTAGCTATATGCTATTTGTGCGGGTACTTTAATTTTTTTCAAGAATAGCACTGTGTATGTCCTTTCATGTAAATACTAAAATACTCTTATACATCTTATAGTTACATAAATATTTTTTATTATCAAATGATATACTTTCAATACAGAGAAAATAAAAACAAAAGTACAACGAACAAACATATGTACCCGAACGAATACAGGTACATTGACCTTAGTAGAGAATTTTTCAGACAACAAAATTCAAGGCAAATCAGGTTAAAAAAATACCCCGAATCGTAAGAGGTAAGGGGACTCACATGAATCAAGCACCCCGAATCGTGAGAGACAAGGGGACTCAAGTTAATCAAGCACCCCGAATCGTGAGATGCAAGGGGACTCACGTTAATCAAGCACCCTGAACCGTGACAGGCAAGGAGACTCACGTTACTCAAGCACCCTAAATCTTGACAGGCAAGGAGACTCACGTTACTCAAGCACCCCAAATCACGAGAGGCAAGGGGACTCACGTTAAAAAAGCACCCAAAAGGGAACAAAAATCTACTACGTCCACGTCGTTGTTTCTGAATTGCGCAAAAAGTAGTACCAAATCATAAATATATCTAGCAGCCGATACTGTGGTTTGGTCATTTGTGGACGTTTACAACATAGGAGCTAGTGGTACTCTTAAACTTGTTTTATCAACGAGTGATTGACTTAGCATGGTTGAAGCTTTGAGCTCATAAAATCTTGGCTCTCCTCTTATCTCTGCCAGACTACTTGGATATGCACGAAGCTGGGTTATTTCAGATAATTTCTAGGAAGTATTAGAGGATACTTGAATGAGTAAACGTTATATCTTGTAGACATGTTCCGGTTTTAGCGACCAGAAAAAATAGTAATACACATAAATCTTAATGTTGTATGGAATTGAAACTTCAACTTACTCAAGGAGGTGGTACGGGGGTGCTTGTAGGTGAGAGAAAGGTTTAATCCAGTTTTCGTAGTCATATTCAGTTTTAGTGTCGCAAAAAACATATAAATACACATACATCTTAATGTTGTATGAAAATTGAAAATGTAAACCCCTCCAGGGAGTAGTACGGAGGTGCTAGTAGGTAAGAAAAAGGTTTAATCTAGTTTTAGTGGTCATACTTAGTTTTAGCGTCCTAAAAAACATATAGATACGCATACATCTCAATTTTCTACAATAATTACAAATTCAACCCGCTTTAGGGGGTGCACAGTGGGGCCAAACGGGTTTTTTTGTCTCGAAAATAGCTAGAGATGACAATTCTCAACGAATCATAGCTTTTTTTTTAAATACTGTAAAAAAAATTTCCAGAAATGTCGGAGCCCGAATTTAAAGAAAAATTTTACCAACGGAATGACATAACCTTAAACGCCCTAATTTCGTCTGTATTGGAAAATCTTTAGTCACTTGACCCTTATAACAAGGTTATAACCCTAATCGCATTCTTTTTAGGTTAGTTCATGGCTTAGAACGTTTAGAAAAGCTTTTGATACCTGCGTTAGCTTAAACCTAACTTCGAAATTCCTCATAACGTACGGATATCCAGTGTTAACCTATATATTTTTGCAAACAAAATTTTGAATTATGGTTCAACAAAACATAGTCCACAGAACCTTGTAACCTTTTGCAGTGAGTCTCTGATCCATTTAATTCTTGCACCTAACCTTTAAAATATTAGAAAATGTTTACATAAGATCTACTAACTTTATAGCCTGGTAAAAATTTTATTGATCCTATAGTAACATTCTGTTTTTATGCATCACAGCTCCTTAAGAGCCTTATCTATCAAATATTCATTTAACAGTCCTTTTAACACTGTAAACTTTCAACGTGAAATTTCGTACAACATAGTTCCTGAATTCAACCTAATAACTAAATCTAGGATCATATTATTAGCTCGTCAAGCTTTTTGTACACGTAAATAAACTTTTCTAACACGTTACTTAACACAACTTTCGAAACACCACAAATTTTGGCACTTAATTGCATCTACATCTAACCGAAGAATCTTGGATAAAATATCTAATGAAATATCTCGACTTTGTGGAATTGTATTTTGAATTTTACATCTGGGTGACATAAACTTCTTAATCTTGTCACCATGTACAGATATTCAAGTCTTCATTCAAAAACGCTAGTATGAATTAAGTTATGTGAGATTTCAGTACAAAACCTATACAATAAAAAGACAAATGTGAATCTTTTTATGATTTTTGAAAATATTAAGTTGGAAAAATGAGCTGGCAAAAAAATGTTTTTAGGATGTGTAGTACAGGTGAAGCTAAAACTTTATTTTGAAAACTAAATATTTCTATAAATCATGAGAAGACGCAGATTAGTGTTATTTCATTTTCTGCATGAATTTCAGGCTATGCATTACTTTGCGAGAAAAATGGGATCTCAGATGAGAAGTATTGCGGTACTCTTCCATGATCACAAGATCCAGTTTTTTACTCCCCACTCTCAACCGATTACAATAAATTTGGGCTTGAATAAATTCTTGAATTACTAGCTCTGTGCGTCTTCTCATTATTTCGCGTAAAAAAAATCATGCAATAAATAATTAATGAAAATTTACAAAATTAAGATAGTCGATAAGGTAAAAAATTCCAGCTGACACACTTAATGCCTTTTAAGAACTAATATCCTTCTCTTGATCTGTATTATTGAGGTTAGGTTAAGGGACTATATGTTGTATAAAATTTCACGTCAAAATTTTATAGTGTTGAAAAGACTATAAATGAGAATTTCTATAATTAAAAAGGTTTTAGAAGAGCTGTGCAGTTGAAAATCTTGTATTATAAAGCTTATATAGAATTTGAAGGTTAGATTTCATTACTACTGGGTTTCGAAACTTACTTAACCTCATAATAGAGTTTACATGAAGACATGTCACTATAGGATTGATAAACTATTTTTACGGGGCTATAAAGTTTGTAAATCTCATGTCAACGGTTGCTTGAAATTTTTAAAGTTAGGTTTAGCAGTTAAATGGATCAAATACCCACGGCAAAAGGTTACAAGGTTCTGTGGCTTGTGTTTTGTCAAACTATAATTCAAAACTCGGTTTCCAAAAATGTATAGGTTCACACTGTATATCCATACGTCATGAGGAATTTTAAGGTTACGTTTGAGGTAACGCAGATATAAAAAGCTCTTATAAACGTTATAAGTCACTTACTAACCTAAAAAAAGCGATGAGGGTTATAAACCTTGTTTTAAGGGTTACGTGTCTAAAGATTTTCCAATGCAGACACAATTTAGGCGTTTGAGGTTATGTCATTCCATTGGAATACTTTTCTTTGAATTGGGGCTCCGACATTTTCTGGACAATTCTTTTCAGAGTATTTGAAAAAAAGGGGGGTAAGATTGCTTGAGAATTGTTATCTCTAACTATTTTCGAGACAAAAAAAACCCGTTTGCCTCACTGTGGGGTGGTACGGGGCGCTAGAGGAAACATGGGCGGTTCAAATCATTATTTATGGTCATACTTGGTTTCAGCGACCCTAAACACGTAAAATCTATGGGGTCTACTTTCTAGGTCTAAAATTTTTTTTTGTGTGCCTATGTAATTTAAGGGCTTCTTATTTTTCAAATAAAATAATAGTCGCCTGGACCTAAATTTGAATTTTTTTACAAGTAGTTTTGTTTAAAATTTTATCCTAATGATTTCTAAAATTCAATAGAATGTAGAATACAATCTTAAAGAATATAAGAAAATAGAAATGTAAGAATTTAAATTTATTGGTTTAAGACTTATTGCTTAATTAAAGTAAAAAAACAAAGGTATTAAGTATTAGTATTTGATTGTTTTATGTATCAATATCTTAAAATTTTATGGATCGATTAATTTGATGATTGATGCATGAAAAAATTTTTGAATAGCAAGTAACATAATTCTAATTAACGTATTAAGATATTGTTAAACATATTTTTTTTCAATTTGGGTAGTTAATTTTGTATAAAAAACATAGTGTCATTAAAAATTAAATCACTTAATAGGTTTTGTGAAATGATTAATTTCGTTCACTTTTCATCACAGTAAGAGTACTCTCAAACATTTTTCATTTAATTTGTTTTTCCATTTTCTTTGGAAAAAAGTGTTCGTTTCTCCAAGTGTTTCCCTTTAATCATCAACTTAACAACTTTTACCAATATCTGAAGATCCACATAAAAGTAGTTTATAAAACAGTCCCAATTTATCGTAAATCCAAATGTTCGGAAACTTCTTACCGTTTGTGTTTCCAAACTGATAAAAAACCATCATTTCTTGAATTGTTTTGTTTACTTAATCAAATTTATTGAAAATGAAGAATAAAAACGTTAAAACAAATAGGTACATACTTGTCTTCTTAGATTAGTGATATGATCAAAAGGTGATAAATAATAATGGATATAAGAAAAATCTGTAAAAAAGTCTCGAAAAAAGTGATTATTTTTACAGGCATCACGGCAGTAAAAAAAAGTTATCACGAATAAAAATAACGGCTGCCAATTTATTGGCACCAAACTACCTCAAATTATTTTTTGCAATATTTTTTACTCTACACAATAAGTCCATTAAATATAGCGTTCCTTACTTATATCACCGGAACGTAAACTTCAAAATAAAATGCATACATAATTTGGAGGTAACTATCAGATATCGTTGACAGAGCTTGTAAGAAAGTGCAAGAGAGAAAAATACTATCATAAATTCTACTAACTTCAATCTAAAAAAGTTTTGTTTGTGGAATATATTATATTTCCTGTTTTCAAAATTGAAATATACTGGAAAAAGCGTTTAAACGTTAGAACATCAATAATTCAAAAAAATCAATTTTGAACTAGATTAATTAGAGAAAAAAGTGATACAGTGAACATTAGGTTTATAAGAGGTAAAAGGTACTTATAAGCAAATAAAATGGAACCTGTTTAATCGAGATCAGTAGAGAAGATCCTAAAATATTATTGATTTTATAAACACTCACTTATCCGATCACACATACCCCCAATAATTTTATTTGTTTTTATCTAAATACGTTATTTTGTAAGATATTCCGTTACACAAAGGGTAATTCTCTTACACTGAATAATACAAAGATACAAAACTTACAATGCGTATTATACATCACACGATTTACACTACAACAAGGTTTGGATTCTGAATAAAGAATCTTATAGTTCGAAACGGAAGTTCTTAGACATGCTTATCATTTTATGGTATGAAAGCGATATAAATAGAAAAACAAAATATAAATAATTACAACTAATAACACTAGTGATTTAAACAGTAAAGTTACTTCAAGGGTAAGAGAAGTTGACTCCATTATGTTGAATGATGAACCAGTGTTTCTAACAACCAAGCGCTTTCGCGCCAGCGCACTGCGACGTATTAGCTTTCTCTCTCTGGCAGTCTGGAGTAGGAGAGCTTCCCCACCTGCTGCTTCAACCTAAGCCCCGCCAACTTCTTACAGCTCAAGTATTACCTTTTACTAAGAGTACCCGTAGCCTTCGATGGTCGAGTGGGATAAACGTTTTGCCTATGCAGTTTGG
Source organism: Copidosoma aretas (assembly GCA_030522625.1). Classification (NCBI taxonomy): domain Eukaryota; kingdom Metazoa; phylum Arthropoda; class Insecta; order Hymenoptera; family Encyrtidae; genus Copidosoma; species Copidosoma aretas. The sequence goes on from JAPYYV010001050.1 coordinate 20,371, forward strand.
CAACTCTAGCAGCATACTGTTCGATTCCGACTGAGTGCAATTTTTTTTTTACTTTCGTACCATACTATTTCCATACCACCTTGCTGTAAGTATCTCGGCCCGTTTTTTTCTTCTTAAGAAAAAATTAACTACCATAATTAAATGATTAATAAATGACTAGAAAGTTAACGATATTTGACGTATTCAAAAGTATTTGAATTTAATTACACTTCGAAGTTCTACTGGGTTTAATTTTTTCTTCGAGTGGTTTCCCCAATAGGTCTACTTCACTCGTAATTATGTCGGAATCAATTACCAAAGTTAAAAGATTAAAAAAATGAGCGGTAATTATGAAGCTAATTTTATAGAACTATAGTTGAACCATTGATTCAGACATTGAACACCGATAAATACATGAACACATAAATACGTAATTGAATAAAAGTATAATACACCAAGCACCACATTACGACGCACAGTGGGAAAAACAGAGTTTTGTATGTCAAAACTAATTAAGTTTCCGTAGAAAAAGTCTTTCGTTATGAATGTTTTTGCATCTTATATGTATGACAACTCGGAATAACACAAAAAAATCAAAAATCTCAAAAATGTGATTCTAACCTACAAAACTTGGATTTTCTCGAAAATTTTTCAATTTTTAAAGTTTGTTTTGCTTTTTTCTCTTTAGAAATGGGGATTTACGATCCAACGTGATACCCCTACATAAATCATGGTCATATTGAAAGTTTCCTAATATGAAAATTCTAAATGGCGTCTAAAATGTGGCTCTTCATTATCAAAATTAATTCTAAATGCATAGAAAAATTTTTTTTTTTAATCTTAAAGGGCGTAAGGATAATGATTGGGAGAAACACATTAATACTAAGTATTTTAAAAGTTTATTTCCTAACCTAAATTTTTTTGTTTTTTTTTTTCGAAAACTTGTTTTTTATTTACTATGATTTCTTTTGTTTAACTTTTCCTCTATAAAATTAGGTCTTACAGGCTAGTCAAATAGCTTGATGTATATTATGGTTATGGATTTAGTTTAAAAAATGTGGATTGAAAATAGCGGACAAAATGAAATTTTTTTGTCCAAAGTAATCGAAGTTCAAGAAAAAGTATTTAATACTATAGTCACTGATTTGAGTGTGTGTGAGTGTGCGTGCGCGCGTGTGTGTATACAGCTTTAAAAACCCAAGGCAGATATATGAACATTTTTTCTAACATGTTAATATTATGCTAACATAACTTAACTTGCTCCTTTTTTTCGAAACATGTCGTCATTTTGATCAAGATATAGCCCAAAGCAGATTAACTTGTTGCATTGAGGTTATGTTGCCGTATTAGCTTTATTATGTATTTATGTTTGTATGTCATTTCTGCTTAGGATACTGCAGCTTATGTATTATGTTTTTTTTACTTTCATCGCATTTTTATAGTCATATACAAATAGTTACCAAATAATTATGTTGAATATAATATTAATAAGTTGGAAAAAAATGTTCATTTATCTGCCTTGTTTTGTGTAAGCTACACACACACACACACACACACACACACACACACACACACACGCACACACACACATATATATATATATATATATACATATATATATATATATATATGAAAGTGACGATTCATAAACATGGGCAAGTAATTTTAAGTAAAATTTTAATTAATTTAAATAAATGATTAAACTAATGGTAAATTTATTTTATTTCCCTTTAAGATTTTTGAGAGTTTAAATTAGGAAACGTATCAGAGGAAACTTCAAATAACTATTTTCATTATCATTTAGCAGCATAAGTACTACAGTAAATATAGTATAAAATACTCTTTCTGCGTAACTTCGATTACTTTGGACAAAAAAATTTTCATTTTGTCCGCTATATATAATCCACATTTTTTAAACTGAATCCATAACCATAATATACATCAAGCTATTTGACTAGCCTGTGAAACCTAATTTTACAGAGAAAAAGTTAAAAAAAAGAAATCAAAGTGAAGAAAAAGCGATGAGTTTTCAAAAAAAAAACAAAAAAATTTAGGTTAGGTATTAAACTTTTAAAATCCTTGGTATTAATGTGTTCCTCCCAGTCATTATCCTTATACTCTTTAAAATTTTTATAAAAAAAATCTTTTCCATGCATTTAGACTTAATTTTGCCAAAAAAATGTCACATTTTAATCGCCAATTGAGATTTTTATACTAGGAAACTTTCAAAATAACCATGATTTATGTAGAGGTACTGCGCTGGGTCGTAAATTCCTATTTTTAAAGAGATAAAAGCAAAAAAAAAAAAAAAAAATTTTAAACTAAAAAATTTGCGAGAAAATCCAAATTTTGTAGGTTAGAATCACATTTTCAATATTTTTCATTATTTTTCTGTTATTCCTAGTCATTATACCTCTAAGATGAAAAAACTTTTATTACGAAATACTTTTTCTACGAAAACTTTTTTAGTTTTGATACAAAAAAACTGTTTTTCCCATTATGCGACGCCTCAAGCAAAGATGATGCCAGCTGAGATTATTCAGTGTTATTTCAAGTGGGAAAATCTAAGCTGGCATTATCTTTGCGTAAAGCGTCGATTAACTGTGTTATGTATTTATCGACAAGTATAAAAACGCTTTACTGTTCTACACATAATAATGTTATGAACGTTAACATGAGTAGTTAATGTACATGATTGGAATACTACGAAACGAATTATAATATGTACACAATAATAATTATTAGAATTAGCATATTTGAAAATAAAACTGCAGCTAGAAGGTTTTTTTATCTCCTAGATTGCAACGCAAAAATGACACATCATTTATTTGTGGATACGAAATCAGCACGACCGTCAGGAAAATCGTCAAAAAACGTCGGAAACGCTTTTTTCCTTGTTACAAAAATATTATGCATCTAAAGGAAAAATATTTTTGTCCAAGCAATACGCAGTAAAAAAAATAGATCAAACGATTTTTTTGAAACTCCAATAGGTCCAAACATTTTTTTGTAAATGGCAAAATACTAAGTTTTCCGTAACATTTTTTTATTACAACTAAAATGGAGAAATAAATCATAGAAGTTATGTAGTCTTATCAAAGAGCTTAAACATGATACTGTTGCTATTTACAGTATGCAAACTCTGTTAATACCAAAATTTGAAAAAATTAGAATTTTAAAAGTCAATTTATTGAACCGACGATGCTAAGATGCAGGGCGCTTAGGTTTCGAATTTCTAGCATCATAGAGGATACTTCGGCATTGAGGCTAAGTAGCACTGTTGTGCAACTGCTCGTGAAATAAAAAACTTATGACAGTGTGGTGAAAATTTTAAAAGACAAGATTAAAGAGCAAGTCTTACTGCAAAACCACAAGACCCTTTTCTAAATTCTAAAGCTTTGTATGCTTGCGCAAAGAGACATGCGAAGAGAATAGCAGTATCATATTCTGATAAACAATACCATGAGAAAATTCAGGAGAGACTGAGAAAACAGTTCGAAATTGCTTATTTTATTCCTGAAGGTCTCAAAAATCATGCATTTATTCCAGATAATAATAATAACTTATTTGTAAAAAAGGTACTTAAATGATGGCAGTGGAATAACATGGTTAATGTATGAAAAATAAAGACATAGGAATAAGGTAAATTTCTTTATTTTGCTATTTTTTTTCATTTTCTCGTCAAATATCCTTGACTTCGATCCGAGCGAAAGTTGTAAGAAAAAAGGTAATCCTTAATTTTCTGTCGACAGTCATAATGCATTTTAAATAAGGTAATATAACTTATTATATTTTGTCATACGCTTTTATTTGGCATCCATTTTTGGGGGTTGTAAAAAAATGGCGATCCACCATTTTATTTTGGCTACCATATTGGATATTTAATAACGTAACATGGTTTATTGTACTCTACTCGTCATGACCTTTCAGTTGGCACTCATGTTCGGGAGGTTGCAAATAAATGGCGGTACGCCATTTTGTTTTGGCCGCTATATTAAATATTAAATTACGTAGCACGTTTTATTGTATTGTATTCGTCATGATCTGTCATTTGATAACGATGTCGAGAAGGTTTTAAAAAAAAAGGTAGTCGGTCATTTTTTGGTGTCGGCCATGTTGGACCTACAATGATACTAACCTAACTACTTTGCATTGTCATCAAAACTAAGCATGCTTGCAGGATTTTTTCGGATGTCATGCAGTAATCGAAAAATTTGAATATTAATACAAATTATAAATTGTGCACTCAATTTTTTCTTTTTGTCCGCCATCGTTGATCTGCCATTTCGAAAATAACCAAACACCATATGGCATAAAAAACTAAAAAGTATGACAAATATTGTAAGCCTGGATACATTCAATTACCTTTAAAACAGGAGAATGCGGGAGGGAGGAGTGGCTGATTCGACAGAGAATGCCCTATAAATTGCAACAAATTTGATACAGGGATGTATTTGGGGTCGCTGATCACTGATCTGAAGTCAGATTTGCAAAATTCAAGATGGCGGATCCAATACAGCAGACATCCAATATGGTAGCTAAATAATTAAAATTGGACTGATTCACGCCAAATTTGGTATATAGGGGTTTTATAAGTCGTTGATCAGGAATTCGAGGTCACACAGGCTAAACTGAAAATGGCGGATCCGATTCGGCAGACAAAATTTTCTAAAATAAACTTATTTGCACTTAATGTGGTACAGTGAGGTTTTGATGGTCCCAAAATACGAATCTAAATTCAGATCTGCAAAATTCATGAGGGCGGACCCAATATGGCAAAAACTTAATAAACCAATCCACTGAATCGGGTTGACTATCTTAAATTAAAAACATCTTACTTTACATTCATAATCAGTGACCTTAAAAATCTTCCTGTTGAAAATTTTGTGGAAATCGGTTAAATTTTAATAATTTGGTCAACATTTTTTATGTATGACCGCCATATTGGATCTGCCATCTTATTTCTTTAGGGGCATCCAACAGCTACAATATAAGCTAAAAAACGACCCAACCCATGGTTAATTTTTATTTTTACAACCTTTTTTGCTGGGCACTCGATTTTTCTCCGGCTTCCGACCGACATATCGGGTCAATCATCCAGAATTCAGGCATGGAGTCAGATGACATCATAAAGTTGATAGAAAAACCAATATATTTAGCCCGCTACTATCTTTGTGGGTGCTCCAAATTTTTGGCCGTAACACTGATTCGGTTGACGCGTTTTGACCCATATATATATATATATATATATATATATATATGTGTGTGTGTGTGTGTGTGTGTGTGTGTGCGTGTGTGTGTGTGTGTATGTGTGTGTGTGTGTGTATCTCTATCCTACTTATATTGTAAATGCCAAAGTTAGTATGTTTGGATTTTTGTTACTTAATCACGCTAAAACTTTTGAACGGATTTTAATAACATTTGGTATACAAGTAGGTTATGACGTAGAGTAAAACATACGACTATTTTGGATCTGATCAGGCCGTATTGGGAGTCTTCATAAAATGTAAATCATTTTTTTCATACAGTGCGTACAACAATTTTTGTAACAAAACTTAAAGATATCGATGCAAGATTGAAAAAAATTTTATTATTAAATTTAAGTAAAAAATTATCATTATAAACAAAAAATTTATGTCACATTTAAAAAAGAATGGAAATTCTTTTTATTTAAAAATAAAGATCTATGGATATTTACTAACTAAATAGCTTAATTACATCATCACATGATGTACATATGAGCACGTCCACGCGGAACCAGCCACCCGGCGCGCGCGGTGCGTTTTTTCAGTAGAACGCGACTTTTCAACTCGCTCACAAGCGATGGAAAAAAGGTAGGAAAAAATGAAAAAAAATAAATCAATGAATTTTGATCTGCTCTTTCCAATGGTACAAAAGGTTTTTCGATTTAACCTTTTTTTCATAGAGAAAATCACGATTAAAGTTCTATACCTATAGATATCAATTTGACTATGCACTGCCGTCTTTGTTTGTTTACCACTCGTTTATCTTTTACCCTCTTAACTTGTAAATTTGAGGTATTATAGTTCAAGACTTGCTTTTTCGAATAGTGCAAGAAAAAAAAATTTAGAAAATGCATTTTTCCGCAATAAGGCTGAGAACTTCAATCGTGATTTTCTATATGAAAAAAAAGTTTAATCGAAAAACCTTCTGCACCATTGGAAAGGGAAGATCAAAATCTATCGATTTATGTTTTTATATTTTTTTTCTACCTTTTTCCATCTATTCTGAGCGAGTTAAAAAGTCGCTTTCTACTGAAAAAACGCGCCACGTGCGCCAGGTGGCTGGTTCTGCGTGGACGTGCTCATATTTAGGACGTTCTTTTATAAACCGAACAGATTTTGACAAAAATTGACAGACACATTTTTGATTTTGCTGACACTGTTTTTAAGGATTATATGTAGAAAAAAAAGAGACAAGGAATGTTTTTTTTTTTTCACACTACATTTTGGACGCTAGAAAGGATTGAAATTCCGCGATTTCGGTGATTTTGAGCTGTAGGAGGAATTTTCAAATATTTATAACTCCGGTACTATTTAAGCTACAGACTGTATTTTTTTTTCATTTTAAAGGTAAAAAAATAAGCTTTGAGAAAAAAATACTTTCAAGAAATATTATTAATAATTTAAGATCGTTAATAACAATTAAAATGTTTAAATTGATTTTTAACTATTGCCCCGCCCCCCTTCTCTCGTAGCGAGTTTTTAGTAATACCGTCGTATTCTACGTCAAATTTCCTTTCAAAATCTACTTTTTTTTTTTTATGGAGAATTAATTATGACTATTTGAAAAAAATTAATTTATGTAGCGCGGCACGTTTTATCGACGCGCGGATTCTATCGCACGTCACATTTTCTTGCATCATTTCGTTTTTCTCCATAATACATAAGGTTTTTTATATTAATTAGTTTTAAATAGATTTTAATGAATAGTAATATTTAATAATAATAGCAATAAATAATATTTTGTGTTCATTTGGTTGTTTGTTATGTTATTAATAGATAAAGCTTAACTACTAACTTTCGC
>JAPYYV010001051.1:0-26415 GCA_030522625.1 Copidosoma aretas
GATAAATTCAGCTTGTGTCATTTTATTATAATGGTTTGCGATTCGGGGTGCTTGTACTATAACGGGTTCTATTGTTTATCGTATGAATTTTTCAGTTGGTGTGTTGCGGATATCAATAGTTGGGTCTTTGTTAACGCTTCTTAATCTAATTTCTTATCGACATTACTATTCCCAGTTTCGCGTTGAAAATAAAAGGGGTAGGTAGAGGATGTGTGAATTCATACATATGCATAATTATGTACACATGTATTGGTATTTCGTTTTTGTAGCCAACAACTGGCATCGAGCGCAGCGGTAGGTGCTTATAGCTCGAGGCAGTCGTTGTTTTGGTATTTCCCGGTTATTATGAGGGAGAGGCAACGGATAGTAAAAGCTAGAAAAATATAATAACTAACGGTTTCGACGTTACATAGTCAAAGACCTCGATTTCCCTTGCGGCTTGTTAGCTGTTGCTTGGCTCGTATCACGTACGTACCACGTTTAAATACATTTTTTTTATCGGTCTAAGACTTGGATTCCGCCAAAATATTTTCACGGCACTGGAGAGCAAGAGACTTAAATTGTTTATGGCTGACAGCTTGGCTCCTATTGCTAATAATGTATAAATTTTGTTGGATTAGTTAAAAGCTTAGAACCCGCAAAAATGTCTTACCACGGCACTGAAGAGCCAAGGACCTGGATCTTTTTTTGAGTAGCAGCTTGGCTTTAGTCACGACGTTAAGATGCATGATCGTGCGTCGTGTACTCTTAGACTCAAGATTCACAGAAATGATTGTTCATAGCACTAAAGAGCCAGGGGACTGGATTTTATAACGGCCTACACTTCAGCTCATATCATCAGCCTTAGATAAATATATGTGGGCCAGTCTGTGACTAAGAACCCGCGGAAATGATTGCTTACGACACTAAGGAGCCGAAGTCCTGGAATTTTTTCCGCGACTTACAGCTTTTCTTGTATTACTTAGCTTGGATGCATTCTCACAGATTGCTTTAAGTCTTGGGACCCACAAAAACGATTTTTGACGGCACTGAATTGCCAAAGACCTCGCTTTTTTGCAGCTAACAGCTTGGCTCTCATAACAAGGCTTGGATGAATTTTTTTGGGTCAGCCTGGGGCGTAGAACCAAAGCAAATGATTTTTTACGGTTGAGTTTTATCACCACGTTTAAATGCTTTTTTGTGCATCGGTCTGATGATCAAGATCTATTTATATGATTTTGTACGGCACTAAAGATCAGAAGACCTTGATTTTCTTTACAGCTAGCAGCTTGACTCATTTTGCCACGCTTATACCCCGTAAAGCGTTTTTTCCAAAGACTTAGATTGTTTTTTGACTAGCAGCTTGGCTCTTGTCACCATGTTTCTTAGGATTCTTGGAACAAAGACTCCGCAGGATTATTAAAGAGTCGCCCCAAGCATAGCAGTTCCCCACAGGGATGCCTAGCTCGGCTAAAGTTAGCTTTAAGACCTCTGCGACGATCAAGGCAGCTCGGAGCTTCAGGTGAGGTATTGTCATACGTGCCTGCGACACGGTTGTCGGCTTAAGGCTGCGGATCGGCAGGAGCTTTGTTTTGGCCAACAGAACGTTGCAGTAAGCTTTTCTGATCGAATCCGTGAGCTGGAAGTAGATGATGGCAGCCATGACACGGTGGCTAGCATCAGAGAAGGCTTGGAGGTGTAAATCCGATCCTGGAGATGAGCCAATCCAGCGCGGGATCAATACTCCACGGACCAACTAGAGCTGGGTGACAAAACTTGTCTATCGGCGAGCCATCGAGGCAGGTACGACTTCGTCCGATTCCAGATCAGCTTGTCAGAGGTCCTGCAGCAAAAGCTTCGTATTCAGGATAACGGGTGCAAGCTAACCACAGAGATCGAGAAGGCAAGCAATGCCTGAGAGTAAGGTCCGTTGGTGTCCTGGACCTGCATCGGGGAAAGGGGGAGGGGTAGCTAGCCAAAAACTTTCCAAAGCTGGGTCCCAGCTAACTCCAAGCTCGCTCGCGAGCCCGTCAGTACTAAGTCAGAAGTTCAGCAGCGTTGGCCACCCACATTCTCAGCTGTAACGTACCAGCCTGTATGAGTGAGAGGAGCTGATCGCAAAGCTTACACGATGTGTCGAGGTTGTCGGCGCCCGCCGTGCCAGAGAGAATATCATCTGTGTACCGATCGTGCATGTCGATAGGCACAGCTTTAGCTATATTAGATTCCTAACCCTCGCACAGCTGCTGAATAACACACTGTGACAGACACCGCAGGCAAGAGGTGACGTACGTTACGGTCTAGAATGTGTAGTAAGTGGGCGACGCACTTAGATTGGAGCTCCAATCGATGCGCTGTAGGTCTTCGTCTCGCTGATCGATCTAAGTTTGACGGAACATTATCTTGGCGTCAGTGCAAAATGCGATGTGATTCCGTCTCCAACGTAACAGGACATGCATAAGTGCGACCTGGAGCTTTGGCCTAGAATGTAGGATGTTGTTCGGACTGTAGTCACAGGAGGTTGGGCTAGAAGTGCTGAATAAGACAGACAGCTTTCGCCTTCGGTCACCGTTTGCATTCGTCGACGCCACTTGATCGTCGAACAGCGCTTGCATGTTGCCGAGGTACTTGTCCATAAATCTCTTGTATTCATTATTAAAAAAAAAATTCTAAGATTTTGGGTTTAAAGTGTCAGAAACTTAAAATCTTAAGAAGAAAAAGAAATAATTGCATCCGTATTTGAACAGCTTTAAGCTAAAATTATAGAGAACAAAGGAAAACTATACAGAAAATTCAAACTAGAAATTTTAACGTCCGACTGGATGGAAAAAATTCAAAAACGAAAATTCTTGTCGATTTTTTTGAATCATAATTTTTATTAAAGGTGAGATAATAATATTAAATTAAAGTTTGTATGTTAACAGCACATCTACTTTGAGGTAAGCTTACAAAGTTGGCTGGTGCAAAGGAATAAAATTCCCTTTTAATGCCCACACCAGTGATGGCAATACACTCAGGAACAATGCACTACGCCAGCACCCCTATAGAGATCGCCACCAGAGTGTATTTGCCAGTTATTATTATTAATAACACAGGCACATTTAGCCAGTAAGGACTTTGTTGCATACGTTATAAAAAATAGAACAATCTGTCCAAGAACTTTGTTTTTTAAACCTTTTTAACAGTTACAGGTTGAGCTATCCGAATGAACTTTTCTCTAAAGTTTTCTTCTTTTCTCTACCATATAAGCTTAAAGCTTTTAAAATGATTCTGCAATCATTTCTCTTCCTGCTGAAGATAGTAGGTTTCTGACACTTTCAATCCGAAATCTTCTAATTTAAGGGTATTTTAGGGGTATTAAATTAAATATTCCGTGAGAATAGTTATAAATGTTCAAAAAAAATGGAAGTAATCGAGTCTTTTAAATGATTTCTCAGTTAGAAAGGTATTTTTAAGATTTTTTATTTTCCAGGTTAGGATTTAACGATCTAATATTTTTTATGTTCTCCCACTCTTCTCCATCGTCTCATCTTGGAGCTCGAAAAAGAATTCTCCAATTATTTATTGATCTCCTTATGATATTAGGTTTTGTACACTATAAACCATACATCTAAAATTTTGAGGTTATGTTAGGAGTACAATAATTAAATTATACTGATAGTAGTTACAATCGTTAAAAAAATAATATTTATTGATAAACAATTAAGCTATTTGAATGATTTTTCGGCGTAGAATATTGTTTCTTCGGGTTTTATTATCAATTTAAAAGTTAGCGTTCAACAGTCTGATATTTTCTGTACCATTTCTCTATTTTTCATCATCTTATCTTAAAGCTTAAAAATAATTTTCCAATTATTTCTTTTTCTTCTTAAAATATGGATTTTCTGACAATATAAACCTGTAATCTCAAATGTTGAGGTTACTTCAGGAATATAAAATTTAAATTCTAGTAATAATAGTAACAATTACTTGAAATTAAAAGTGACAAAGTTGTTATAAAGTTATTTGAATGATTTTTTAGCTCAGAATACTGTATTTTTGAGTTTTCTTAATAATTTAGAGCTTAGGGTTCAACGATCTTACATTTTCTGTAGATTTTCTTTATTCTCCACCATCTTAGCGTAAAGCTTGAGGAAAAATTTATGATTTATCTTTTTTTTTTTCTCTAGTTATTAGGTTTATACAAGAAAAAACCCTTTTGACCCATAGTGCATCGCAGGCACAGTGCTTAGGGGTACCATCTTGCCGCATCAGGTGGACGAGAGCCATAGTCGTCAATTGCGCAGCGTCACCACATCCTTAATCAGAAACGAGCAGGCTCAAGTGCGGCACAAAGTGCGGACAAAGTGGCGACGTTTCTGTGTGCCTATCAACAGCATCTGCATAGTATATAAGGCAGCCAGCTCAGTGGTAGTGACAATTTTCCTTAAATTCACCGAGGCACATCGCAAGGCGGTCAATCTTAAGAACAGCACGAGACCTGTATGCACAATAGCCAGCTCAGTGAAAATGGCGGTCCTGTCGGGTTCGCTAACAGGTAACACGGTGTCATGGCGGCCGCGACGCCCTCCTGCTCAACGTATTGCACAAAAGGCACGACTCCAGGTACAGCGGCCATGATTTCCAGTTCATCGCAAGTGTCATGCGCAAAGGGCTACTCGGCCTCACGATAGCATGACGCTTAGCCCTACCTACGGTGAATAAGATGGCCGTCTGGGCACACCAGTTTTACTTACATGATTACTCTTAATGGTGAAGCCTTAAAGAACTAATACTGCTTGCCCAATCAGGCTCGAAAGATTAAGCATTCAAACGCGTTTTTTTGAATAAAATTACAATGGTGCAGGTTGCAGGTACAGATTTGGACTGTGTATAGATATAGATAGAAGTCGGCACAACTTGACGTGGCTGAGGCTTGATGCTGGAGCGTTGCTGCAGGCTTTTGCTGTCAACTTGCGCTCAGGGACTGATCCTGTGAAACTGCCTACAATGACTGGCATAAGCATTCGATGACAGCAATCTTAGCTTGACGCCGACCCGTGTAGAGCGGGAAAGAAGCGGACGCCTACGTAGCACATTGAGACTGAATGGGAAAATTTTTGTCAAAATTAGATAACTCCCGATCACGTGGGCCGATTTGAATGATTTTTTTTTATTTTCAAGCGTTTGGACAGTTGATTAAAGGAAAATTGGTCCGGAGTTGTGACACAACCCAGGGGGGGGGGGGGGGCAGTAAAAATCCCCCAAAATGCCCCAAAACACCAAATTGCCTTTTTTCCTTACAGAAATGGCCATAATTTTTTCCAAATACAACACAAAATCATCGCTCAGGATTTCAAAGATGTAAAGCTCAATATCTGAGACAATTTTGAAAAATTCAAGATGGTGGCAGCAAAATGGCGGTCAGAACATTAGAAATGATGCATTATTTTGTTTATTTTGATAATTGTTGTATCTTATTTTTTCGATTCTCTTTTTAATTGCTCTTAAATTAATCCATACTTGAAGTTTATTATGCTTCGATGTCATATGCCATTTTAAATCTAAAATGGCGGCTGCACCAAAATGGCGGACTATCTATTTTGTAAAAACCATTTCAATATGGGTATCAAATGATAGGGTTTAATGAGTGGAGTAAATTTATATATGTTGCACCCACGCCTTTTCAAATTCAAAATGGCGGCTGCAGCAAAATGACGGACTATCTATTTTGTAAATAGCATTTTAATATGAGTATCAAAGGGACAGGTTTAATGAGTAAAGTAAAGTCATACATGTTACACCCACGCCTTTGTAATTGAAAATGGCGGCTGCTACAAAATGGCGGAACATCTATTATGTACAAAGCATTATGATATGGGTATCAAATTAGAGAATTTAATGAGTGGAGTGTAGTCGTATATAATACGCCATTCTTTATTTATAATGTCTGCCAGAAAAAAACAGGAAATTATTTTTACTTTATTTCTCACAATATAAATATTTTATTGACATGGAGGTTTCTATAGAACATTCACTGAAATTTCATCATACGTTTCAACAGAAATGGTGAACTATTTTTTAGTTAGCAAACCTTGTGACGTATTTTACAATTTAAAATATAATATAAATTAATTACGATTGTTAACGTGTCGTGGTCATAGTTATAAATTTATTTTGCGCTCACTACAATGTACATGAAGACCTTCCTATGTTCTCATTGAAAAAAGCGTACAAGCATACGCAACAAAAAATTTCTTCATAAAGCTTATACTTACCTTCAACGTTTGAAATGTTGTATACGTTTAAGCTAATGACTGATAAATAAAATCTATTCACAATACAATGAATTTGCCGTAATATATTTCAAGAGCTTCATTCGCTTAGAATCCTTATCTATTTTATTCTATTATCTGCTGAATTGCATTAATGCATGGTCATTATTGTTAAGGGAATTTGCTAAAATAAGTCACAAACTATTTTGTACCAGATTTTAAACTTTGAACGAATTTTTATTCTTTAGTATTAGTTCTTTATATTATTATGAACTATTTACATTCTTATATCTTGTTCAAATTGATAGAAATATTATCATTATAACTATCATTATAATCAATTTAAAGCAAAATCTCTATGTGCATAACTCATTACACTATTCTTTATTATAATCTTGTCCGATAGCTACGATAATTTTATTAAAAATTATATTTGCGTGTGTACGTAATAACTTAGAGAGTTAGGATGATATTTCTTCTTTATCATTTGAATCGTATGTTCCACTTTGATCTGAAATGCTCTCATCACTGTTACTAGACTCTTCGTCATCACTTTCTTTACTTTTTCTGGACAGATCATCCTCACTATCTTAAACACTGTTGTATACAGTTGTTTCTAACAGTTCTTCCTGCTCGTTCACATATTGACTACTCCTATAAAACAACAGTCAACATTTGTACTTTTTATAATATCAATATACTAACTTATTATATATTTGAAAACAATTTTATTTTATCATAAAGTACAGGATGAAACAAGAATATTTAAACATTAGAAGAATGTTATTGAGCGTCGAATAAAATGGACATTCTAAGACAACTACAAATAATGAATCCATACTTACTTAATATAGCGATTCGCCTTTATGGTAAGATCTCCAGGACAATGGTATTTGTTTCTCCTTTCTATATAAATGAGTGATATTTTGGGATCGCTCATGTATAAAGCTCTCTTAAATAAGTCTACACTTAACTCAATAAATTCTCTAATTTGATACCTATATCATAATGCTCTGTACATAATAGACGTTCCACCATTTTGTCGCAGCCGCCATTTTAAATTTAAAAAGGCGTGGGTGTAACATATATGACTCTACTTCACTCATTAAACCCTTTCATTTGATACCCATATTAATATGCTCTTTACAAAATAGATAGTCCGCCATTTTGCTGCGGCCGCCATTTTGAATTTTAAAAGGCGTGGGTGCAACATATATGACTTTACTCAACTCATTAAACCCTTTCATTTGATACCCATATTTAAATGTTTTTTACAAAATAGATCGTCCGCCATTTTGTTGCAGCTGCTATTTTGGATGTAAAGAAAATAGCATATGACATCAAAGCGTATTAAACTTAAAGTATGTATTAATTCAAGAGCAATTAAAAAGAGAATCTAAAAAATAAGATATAACAATTATCAAAATAACCAAAACAATGCATCATTTCTAATGTTCTGGGCGCCATTTTGCTGCCGCCATCTTGAATTTTTAAAAATTATCTTAGATATTAAGCTTTACATCCCTAAAATCCTGAGCGATGATTTTGTGTTGTGTATGGAAAAAATTATTGCCATTTATGTAAGGAAAAAAGGCAATTTGGTGTTTTGGGGCATTTTGGGGGATTTTTACTAACCCCCCCCCCCCCTCTGGGTCGTGCCTCAACTCCGGACCAAATTTCCTATAATTTACTGTCCAAACCCTTTAAAATAAAAAAGAATCATTTCAATCGGCCCACGTGATCGGGAGTTATCTAATTTTGACAAAAATATTCTCATTTCGTCCAACTGTGCGCGTCGGTTGGTAATGTCGGTATCAGTTGGGTACTTTGGAAAGAAAAAAAAATATTTTTTTAAATAAGAAACTAAATTGTTCATGTTTTAAAAATTTGTTTAAAATTTTTTGCCAATTTTTTTTTGTAAGATATACATTTGTGTAAATTGGCATACTACTGGTTTGTCATACTACTGATAAAAGTTGGGAAAAATGTGTTTGCTGGATAGCTAAATGTCTGAATAGACATTCGACATGGAAAACTCCAAGCACCCAACTAATACCGACATTACCAACCGACGTTGTACGCAAGCATGAAAAACCCACTTCTGTTTTTTCTCTGTAGCCCAACTGTAAATTGAAGTAGGACTTAAAATCTTTTTTTATCACAAACTGTGTACTTTGAGAAACAATTAAGGCCATAATACATCATTATATGACAAAAAATGACTGAGTAATATCGAGTCAGAATTGTCAAAAATCGCGATTTTTTGAACTTTTTGAATTTTTATCTCCGAATCAAAACAGTTTACGAATATACTTCACATAAAACTTTATGTTCGAACTTGCATGAATAATATAAAAAACATTTTTTGGAGCAAAAAACTGCATTTTCAAATGGTTAACACAAATTTGTTAATAACAATTGAAAGGTAAAAATTCAAGCTGTGCACCCTTGCAAATCGTGATCAGGGGGTCAAAATGCATAGAATGAAACAGGGTGGATCCTGCGACCTCGATCGGCCCTGGGCACCTTAGTCCTGAACCCGGACTGAGTCGAGTTATGACCTTTGAAAATTGCATTGGAACTTTAAACTGCTTGAAGTAGTAAATTAGTGGAACAGTAGGTAAATAGCATTAATATAAATTATTGATACAACACAAGCACTATTGAGATGTAAATATTAGCACAAAACCTCCCAAAATTATTCAGCAGTAGTAAACGAAGCTGTAACGAATAACTTTAGCACGTCGTTTGTCGAAAGCGCAAGAAATTTTACTCAGCTTTATGTGTCGGTGTCTACAATTAATCTTTATTTTCATCGTTACGGTTTTACTTCGCGTATGAAGATTCGTAAAGTGAGCGTAATGTTGATAACGTGGAGCGTATTCTTGATAATGCTACGCGTATTCGAAAAAATTCTCGTTATCGTCTATTACGAGCGCGTAATAATGAGATAATGCATGCTTGAAGCTCGCGTTAGAGTTACTGATTAAGGGCCTAGGGAGGCAGATGGAAGCTGGGGCAGTGTAGGAGTTGGAAAGACTAGCTACTAGTAAAGTTCTTATAACTATAGAATACGGGAAGATGTATTTGCCTATATTTCATAGTATATTTGTGTGGGGCCGAAGTAATAGCCCTCCTCATTTTTCACATCTCACGTGATTCCGACTATAATGCGTTATAAAATGAGGTAAGTAAAAGCTTCTTTTTTCGAATTTTTAGAGTAAACATGGTCCTCACATGTCCCTTCACGTCTACCTGCATCTCCCCTGGCCCCACACACTTTTGATTTGGTCTTCTGGTGGCTTAACATGTTCTCTACCTCTTTCGGGCCCCTTCTATAAAATGAGCTAAGGTCTTGTAGATTTTTGTGTTCTGTTCAGACGGTACAGCCACCCCACCACCCCCTATAAATTCTTAATTACCGCCTTCTAGCGCCCCTCACAGCCGTCCTGCAGACCCTTCACTCCGCCTGGCACTATCCCCAATGCCCCACACACCTTTGAGACTACATTAATTACTATGTTTACCTCCTTGAGTGCTAACACAGCCCCTATACCTCTTAACAATAGCATCTTCAACTTTTTTAAATGCAACAATGCATACTCATTTGGGACTTTTTGCGTATTATTTTTACTTGTATAAAAGTTACAGTAACCAAAAGTATACGTTTCAAAATTAAAAAAAAAATCGAACTTTTAAAATAGTTTTATTGTACTATTTAGACTTACATGGAAGTTTAGCAATGTATTCAACGTAACAGAGAATGCTTAACGTGGAGGTAGACCTGCTTTTAATCCTATGTGTGTATGTCTGTGTCTATGAGCAATTTTTTTTTTATATAAGTAAACGATATAAGTAGTGTATTGCTGTTATTGTTTGCGATGAAATAAAAAAGATTATGTAGATGGGTTTTTAAATAGTTTGGAAAATTGTATGACTTACCATATTTTCTATCTCAGTGGAACTTTATAACCCATTCTGCTTAGAAATACACTTTATTTGCGTAATTTACCACGGATTTTTTCATCTAGATAATGCAGCATACAATTGACTGTGAGAAAATAATGGCTTTGTTGAAAATAGACCTAATGTATCAAATTACTCATTTATAGTGATGGAAGCCTTTTGTGATGCACATTGTGTTCATTTGTAAAAAACAGATGAAGACGATGAATTACTGGTATTTCATATTATTCTTTAATTTCTTATTTTATGTTACTCTCGCCAACAATGGAGATCGCTATCGGCCTGCTTTTTTCTACCTGTCTCTCATGACACGCGCTCCCAAAACGCGTATTATAGCAATGGGGGCTCCGACTAGAGCACTCTCTATAGATATAAGACTAGACAAACAACGCAATACATACAGAAATAACTAGACACTACACTATTCTTGTTTAACAATCAATAATTGAGTATATTATAAAAGTACAACTTGGAAGAGGTACATGTGTCTGAATGTGTGTCTGTGTGTGTGTGTGTGTGTGGATGTATGTGCGTGTGTGTGTGTGTGATTATGTGTGTGTGGGTGAGTGTGGGCGTCCATGCATACATGCGTGCGTATGTAAACGCATTCAAATCTAATAAAATATGAATACGATTGAGTTTACCGCCTTATGCTATCAAAATTCTTCATGATGTTGTACTATAATGTTTGGTGATGCTGCTATCTTACTTATAGCCTCATCAAGTCATAACATCCATTTAAAATAAGAATTTAAATTTCTTGGCGTCTTAATACTTAGAAAAACTCAGGAGTCGTGAATAACTATTGCAAAAATGAAAAAAAATACCTTTGCCTGGGCTTAAACCAGAATTCCTTAGACAGAGCGTGTTAGCTAGTGAGGTCTTCAGTATGCTTTCGGCGCTTTGGCAAAGACGTATTTTTCAGCTTAAGGAGGCTCGATTAGTTATAAAACATCCATCGATAGACGTTGGAAAAATTCAAGGAGATTTCATAAATTATAATAAGCTACTTTTGTATTGAACATAATTGAGATCACCGGGCTTATTTTCGAGAAATGAATTATCTTCGAAAGTTGTATGTCACGCGTGGTCTTATGAGAAAAAATAGAAAATAAACTCGTACATTCTTAAAATCCATTGACGGAGGTTGAAAATGTGCAAGTACGACTAAAATTTACGAGAATTCTTTTACAATTTATTGTAAAAATACGGGGTGTGCGGAGTATCTTCTGAAAAAAAACAGAATTTTCTTCAGATTACAAAAAAAAAATTACAAAAGAAGTTATTATTTACATTTGTTGGTTGCAATTACATTTGAATCAAATTAAAGAAGTGACAATGAATTATACAAGAAGAGAACACGTATTAAAACATGTTTGAAATAGTATTCAGACATGTTCAAAATCATGAACCCCCGCTAGGTGCGGTGCAAGCTGATCCAGCCTCATTAACGTTATACATCAAATTGCGAATGTAAATGATTCTATAATAGCTACTGATACTATTAATACGATTGACTCTACAGGCTTATACTATCAAATAAAGTACTTAGTATTATTACTTTAAGTAGTTATCGTAGAATACCATCGAAAAAATGCAATAAAACAATATCAGACATTAAATAATATGTGAATGCGCGCTCGCTGCATAATATTATATCAAGCATGCTTCTCAATGTGGACAGACCATGCAAACTGACAAGTATGTAACTAACAGGGCCGATGCACTAGATACAAAACACAGTGTACTTACAGTTCACGTGTTACTTGGATTCTTCTTAGGAGACATTTTTGACTTGATCGTGCCACTCAAAGTCGGAAAACTACTAGAAATCCCAGCCAGTCGAAATTTCTTTATCTGATGGTGCGAAGTTGTTGAAAGTATGGATGTACTTCTACTCGTCCTCTCAACGCGCACTGGGAGTCCGTCCCCGGGTCAGCCGTCACCAAATGGAGCAATTTGAATCTCACGTCTCAAGCCTCCAACCTAGTTCCTCGCAAAAAAGAATCAAGTGGTCTTTATGATCGCCAGCTCAAGTGTTGCAACGCTCTCATCCTTGAGACTCAGTAAAGTGAGAGTGCTCACGAGATAACCTCGAAAAAATGTCTCTTGCGAGTCTCCGAGCCGATCTCTCTACTTGTATCGTACATATTATTAGGATTGTTGCATCTAGATAATGCTGTATTCAATAAATCTTAAGTAGACAGAGGTTTATCCAAACAGAAACATAGGAGTAGGGTATCTAGGGCCGGTATTTGACCCAATTTATTTTTAAGTAAGACCAATTTTGTTCAATTCTTTTAATTTTTAGAAACAATGATAAGTCAATGTCACCCTAAAATGGGAAAACTTGATCAGCTCTTAAATGCATCTTGCATGAATAGACAGAAAAATCAACCTCTTTGATTCCCCTTGGGTGAGCTAGGTAGGAGTAAGGGTGATCTGTTTACAATATAAATGACTTAATATTGTTTCTAGAAATTAAAAAAAAAAAAAAATTGTATTCCTTTAAAATAAATCAGTTTACAACCTGGCATAGAGGACCAGCTCCTTTGATTGAAACTTTCACCCCGAGATTTATTTACTGTCATCGAAAACGCTAAAGCCATAAAAACATGATTTTAATAGTAAACATATGGTAAATACGAATCATGTCCAGAACATAATGTAACCCGCGGTGTTAAGACTCCAATCAAAATTTTTTTACATGAATTCATTTCGGCTTTAATATTAAAATCATAAAATTTAGGTATTTTAAATCTTGTACTATTACAAAACCAATATTTGTACTGGAATATTTTTTCTACATGTTACGTCTATAATGAATTAGGTTCTGGTGGTATAAGGTCTTCTTAAATATCATTTAAAACTTCTATTGGAAAATTTATATCAATGTCATCATCAGGCTTATCAATACATATGCAAGCAGCCTTGTCTATATGATGTGTTACAATATTTCGATACTGATTATATCAAATAATGATATTTGATAAATAAGTACATCTATTATATGTTGTTTGTGTTGTCCTATTCATCGTTGTATATAAAATTTTTCCAAACATTTTCGAGCACATATTAGAAGTAATCCAATTTTTAGGATTATTGAAAGTTTGGATATGTCTATCTTCAATATTTAATAATAATTTAAAGAAACTTTCTTTTATTCATAACAAGATAATTTGTTCTTTAAAAAATTAGACGTTAGCCATTATTATAAAGATTAAATCATTCTAGGGATTATTATACATCTGTTACTGTTTGCAATAACTGGTAGAATTTTACGGAAATCTTGACCTAAAACTCTTCATTTATTTCCCAAAAACCTTAGTTGTTACACAAATCTTGTAGAGTTTCGTCAATATTCATTATTCCTTTCCTTGAAATTGTTAAAGATGTATATCATATAATCGAATCATTTTTTCTTAATCTCATTCTATTCATTTTTAACCTTTAAAAGTCAACTTTTAATGTCGTTAAACTTTGACGGTAAATCGAAAATCCTTTTAACTGTTGTACCTTTAGAAAGTAATATTACTGCAATTTCGTTCCTTTTAATGACATTTATACAATTTTGTATTGTTTGGGAATGAGATAATGAATCAAAGTCTTGCAATAAAAATATGTTTTTCCCGATCCTCTAGGGGCCAGCAATAAAAAATATTTCATTATTAACATTACATATAGATTGAATAACGCATTTTTGTGTCATCTTTAATTTATTATAGAGATTATTGAAACATTTCTTATTAAATTTGATTTGTTCATCTTTATTTTTTTAGTCTAGAATGATATTTTTTGGAATAGCTGGATTATAGTTTGTACAATATCTATTTTAAAATTCAAACATATGAATTCAATGCTAAAGGGCTCGATTTTATTTATTAATTGCCAATTCTTTAGTATATTTGATTTTTTGCATTTTACAGATTTTATCGCTTTAAATATTTCTGCAAGAAAAACTATGCCAAAAAAAATTCTTATTGATGTTGTAATACAACAATTTTAGCTTTTACAACAATAATCAGGGGGGTTAAAGCACTGCGCACGCTCCGCACTAACCCTTATCATTATATATTTGTATTATGATGCCTGAATATAAAGGGCATAAATTTATTATTGAATACATGATTGCGTACACGAATAGACAACTATGATAAACACATATTTATGAATCGTACAAATATGCTCAATGCATGTTACAAATTGAAATATTTTCCAACTAAACAATAGGAATCTAATATACATAAATGACTCCAATCAGTATTCAAGATAACTTTTTTTACATACATACATATATCTTCTTACATCATGTAGTTATATGCGTGCAGCATTCCACACAGCCCCCCGAGCATGACCCACTGCCCCTTCTCCTTCCCGGGAAAAAATTCAGTCGTTTTCTCCCTTGTTTTGACTTATAAGATTATTGGTCCAAGCCCCCGGACCACCAACTGCACCCTTACATAATTGATGTATTTTCTATCATCTCTTGTATAATAGTCATATACATTTCTTAGAAAAATTTTGTCAGTAAAATTATATTTTATTGTCAATTGATTCAATTGTAAAGTTTTTATTGTTCTTAATAATATGATAAAATATTAATTTTTTATATGTAGAAACTTTTATTGTATTTATATGAAAGATATTTATCTACTACAATTGATAATCGATTAAAAAATTAATAAAATAACAAATCAACTGAAAAAAGGATACTCTGAAAATGTTAAAATATGTGTCTGCTACAAATTAATCTATTCATATATTTCTTTACACTGCCCAGGCGGAAAATTTTGTTATTTTTATTACTCGATCATATAATTTATTTAATCTTTTTTAATCTAACTTATTTATAAGTATAAATCCTTTGCACGCTGAGCTTTTTTTGTTAATATTATCGTAAAAGAACGGAAAAAGCAGTAATGAATTAGCTGAAAAGTATCCAAGAGGAGAAAACGAGCAATAGACTGTCAGTAAAGCAGTGATGCATGAAAATCAGAGTGGAAACACGATGGTACAATTAACATTAATGCAGGGCAGGCTGGAATATCGCATACGCGAGTGAGCAGACGAAGATAAATAAGCGCAGAATTCCGTGCGCAGAATTCGCTTCGGGAGGGGTGGATCTAGATATTGGTACATGGTAGTAGATTCTACATAAAATTCCTTCCTGGGGGTGGGGGCTTTACCCCCCCCCCCTGTGCCCACAGCCCTGAGTGCACATCGTCAGACATAGGTAAGTAGGAAGAACATGTGAATAAAATCATATCCAGAAATGTAGCAGGTATCATTGATTTAGTTTTAACACGAAAATTTGTAAAAAAAATTTATTAAGAACTTATTCAAGGAAAATGGGTCAAAGAAAGTAACGAGAAAGAGTCCATCAATGAAGTGAAAATTTGTATTGACAGCAAAATCTACTGTTGGAGAGAATAAACAATCCAGGAAAGAAGAAAATAATGATTGGAAGTTATACAATTATGTACGAAATCAGAAACTAATGAATAGGAGTAGGGAACAAGTATTAGAAATGAAAAAAGGGCAAAAATGTAAGCACAGATAATTATACAAGAATATTTACGGTGTACAGTAACACAAAAGTTATTGATATAATGCTAGAAAAATTAAAAATCCAAATTGAACCAGAAGTGGAAGGTGAAGATGGAATTAGAATATCTGAACATTTAAATGTTAGGACAGAAGACGAGCTAATAGACAGAACACTTAGTTTTATAGCTAAAGCAATTCAGAGGATAGAGTGCTAGACAGTCAAGGTGAAAAGGTGGTAAAATTGAGCAGAAATTTAGGAAAATTACTAAAGAATCGGTACACAAGGGAAGATTGGCACGAGATTATAACTTACGTAGAAGATAGGGAGAGATCGGTCCAACTTACACATTAAAGGTGAAGATGGAGGGCTATAGTGCTGATAAAACATTAAAAGTCGTAACTGGAAGTGTGTCTGATCATCCACCAATCACCTTTGAACATTCAGGCAATATCATACGAGAATGAAAGAAAGGGACAGAAGCAAGGGATCATAGTAAAGTTATATCATGAAAAGAAAGTAAAATAATGATTATTTTAACAGACTAGAAGATATAGGAGATGAATATTTAGAACAAATACTTACCCATAGTAAAATAAGAATCGGAGAACGACGATACAGGTATCTTGATTTGATTTCACGGGAAAGGAGAAACTAAAAATAATCGGATCAAAAAAGTTAACAAAAAAAAAATTATTAAATAGCTTCTTGCAATAATTAAATAGTCAAGGAATATCACAGATAAATTCAAAAAATGGTCAATAAACGAAAGAAGAAGTAGAAAATTTTAATTTCAAACTAAAAAAAAATGTTAAAAGAAATGATTTAAAATAAAAAAATTGAAAAAACCTAAAAAAAACTTAGCAAAGTGGCGATAAGCAGACAGTCATATGAGGTTTGGATGGCAATTGGAAAATTTCTACCCGAAAAAAAACCACTGCCAATTTATTGGCACAAAGCTTCCTCATTCATATGTTCTTCTTCTTTTTTACACACCCTTAACAATTTTTTTTTTCCAAATCTGGAAACGTCATTAATTATGAAATCTCATCTTCAAGATTTCTTACCACAAAATATTCTAAAACAACGTTCACTGGCCAGAAAATCAAGATTGTAAAAAAATCGATCAAATCGAAATGAATGTTTGTAAGAAATTTTATGAACTTCAAGATTTTCTGCCACAAAATGTTCTGAAGTAACGTTTTATAGCGAAAAAATCACTTTAAATAAAAATGTCTTTCCGAAATCAATAAGATAAAAATAAAAAGAAAGATTCTTAAAAATAAAATTTTTTTTTGAAGCTATGATAAATATTCAAAAACAATAAAATCTAATCGAAAATGTATTGTATAATATCCTAAAAGAACGATAGCAATCGGTCATTGACATCTTGAGATATGACTGATTACGTACATGTCCTATTTACACCCACGCATAGCGAGCCACAAAATTTGTTTAGTTCCACATAAATACATTTTTTTGTATAATATATATTATTGTTTTAGAATTTCTATCGTAAAATATCTTAAAATAGCAATTAATGCCTTTAAACTCTATTTTTTCGAAAAAATCGAGTTTCGAAATTCATAAAACGGAAAAAAAACGAATATAAATTAAGATGTTTTTTCCATAAGTAATTTGTGTGCAAGAACAAAAAAAAAGTCCGGAAAAATGATAATCGGTAAAATGAAATTCTGAGATATGAATGATTATATACATTTCATGTTTACACCTACGCGCACCCAACTACTTAATTTTTCTAATTTCATCCAAATACGTTTTTTAGTGTAAAATTTGAAAATATTTTAGAATAAATAGCGTAAAGTATCCCAAAATAACAATTAATAGCAGACAAATTAGCCTGGTCAAAAAAATCGATTTCAAAAAAACGATAAAATAAAAATAAATATATGCAGCAAAACTAAAAAAAATTTTCAACGGTGAATAAATTCCAAAATAAAAAAAAAGCCTTGTTGGAAAAAAGTCATTCACGAAAATCCTGAGATACAACTGATTACATACATACATACACACACACACACACACACACACACACACCCACACAAACACACACACACAGAGAGAGAGAGAGACACACACACAAACTTACGCAGACAGACATTTTCTACAAATAGTGTATTTTGATTCGAAACTTTATAAAACGTGTTTATAACATGTTTTCTCGATATGCGAATTTTCGTACATAGCAAAGCTTTCTCTGCGAGGGAGCAAAATAATACAAAATAATAGTAAGAGAATAACTCCAAAGATACAAGAGAATTACTTTATTAGTATGTTAGGAGAAAACAATCAGACATGTCATACCAGAAACAATAAAATGGTACAGGAAGCGACAGCCAACTCTAAGAGTACTTAGACAAGGACAAATCAATCATTAAATTACAATAAGTCCGAGGAAAATTAAAAAAGGAAGATTCGCGGGAAACGACAGAATCGTGGAAAATTTTTTTAGAAAACTGCCTTTAATTTCAGCTGTTAAATACTGACAGAACACGACGTGGAGTGTTAGAAAAAAAAAAAAAAAAAATTAAGTACACAAAACCGAGACAAGCGAGCCCTGAGGAACATATCTCTCACAACACGTCGACTGTACCAATAGAATGCAAGCTTCGACATACAATAACATGAAAACGCGACCCAGAATCATGGGAGGTATGACAAAACTCTGACGAAAATCATAAAATATTTATGATAAAGATGATGAAATAGTTAACCCCCAACATAGCATGAAAAAAAGGTGCATCCAAACGGTACCTCCCACAGCAAAGTGTGCATTTTACGACACATCCTGTAACGAGCGAGGCACTCCCTAAAATATTATATAAGGCCATCCAGCCGGGATACGATCAAACGATCAATAGCGTACAAGCAAATACAGTGCTTGCAGATGAACGAAATCGATGGGATGCTTACACCTAAAATCAATCATAAGGAAACGCTAGACCGAGTAATGATACCAATGAAAGTAGGAACCACTATAATTTAAATAATTTAATAACACAACATCACATCGTAGGTACAACAAATTTAAATTGGACAGATAGTGACCATGCAGATACACAAAATCTGTTTACTCTACCTACACATGATATAATAAATTGAACACAGACGCACTCTTAACAAACCGCTTTATCTAGATTAGGCCACTTAGCTAGCAATGGGCCAATATTTGAACATTAGCTTACAGGCTAAAAGGCAGAGCGTCCGAGTTTATACCACGTCTAGCATAATTTATGTCAATTGAGGAATTTTTGAGCGAACTAAAGAACAGGTACGCGAGTATCATTTTTGCTACTACTGTTTTAACACAACTTAAAACGATTACACAACAAAGAGAAGAAAATGTGGGATCCTACTGCGATTGCGTTCAAGCGCTACAAAATAGGATAACAACACTTTATGACTCAAACCCGACTTATTCTCCCACACAAAAGTTCGCACTAAAATACAGCGCCGAAAAAGAGCCGATGAAACAATTTTGCTATGGACTACAAGCCTCCTATAACCACAATGTAACATGCCTTAGTCCTAGAATATTAAACGAAGCAGTAGTAGTGGCGCTTAATACAGGAAGCGATATTGCCTTACACTACACTACTCCAGGGGGACGAAATGCTTACATAGGCGTAACCCAAGTAAAACCACAAGACAAACAAACATTACCAAGTAATTATAAAGTAAATTTATTGCAAACAACGATAACGGTAATATGTATGCCAAATGCATAAATATTACAGGTGGATCTATAAAAATAATCGTATCTTACGTAGACTTGTTGGAATGTGAGACACTTTGTGGGACAGGGCCATATAGCATCGATGGGGAAGACAGACAAGGCCTACAGGAAGCAATGATAAGAATTCATAGGGCAAGTAATACTAATGGAAAACAAAGTGAAAATAAAAAGTGAATGAAAACAAAAACGAATTTGTTATAACCAATGAAGAAGAAAGAATTGAGAAAACATTAAAATCGGCAGACACGACAGGCTGCAACGAAGAAGAACTATAACATGTGCGCAAACTAATAGAATTTAACACTTAAGTGTTCGGCCTCGACGAAGAGCCTTTAAGAGTTACGAGCGTCGTAAAACACAAGATACCTACAACGACAGACAAACCAACTAAAGCAAAAAAAAAGGTATCGCTCTAAGGGGAACAGATGAATAAGAAGTTAAAAATTAGTAGATCAGGGCATAATCGAATCTTTCACGTCGCCGTATAGTACCAACTCATAGATAGTACCCAAGCAGACAGGCCCAAACGGAAAAAAAAGATGGAGAGTGGTAACGGACTTCAGACTAGTAAACGAAATTACAGTCCAAAGCGATATTCTAAACCATCTGGCATCTGCCCGCTGTATAACTGTAGTGGACCTAAAAATGGGATTCTTTTAAATAGAAATAGATAAGAAAGAGGCTCATAAGACAGCATTTCTAACCCCAGATGGCCACTACCAATACAAACGTATGACAATGGGCTGCTTTGATTTACCAAATACATTTGTACGTGCGATAACACTAGCGCTAGCGGGCCTACAAATACATGAAATAGAAGTATACATGGACGACATAATGCTGTTCACAGCAACTTCGGAACAACACAGAAGACGATTTAAAAGATTAATTAAACCATTGGGGGGTAACAACCTAACAATAGAACCAAAAAAGAAGCGAAAGTATTAGGCCACATAGTCGGCAACGGACAAATAAAAAAAAACCTCAAATAAATTAGGTCCGTACAAAATCATCCAAGACCTACAAACGCAAAAGAAATCAAACTACTTTTAGGTCTTACGGGATATTTCTGTTGTTTTATTCTCATTTGACCAGGAAAAAGGAAAAGGAAAAATATATACAATAATGAGCACAAATAGCACAATAAATACCACAGGGGAATTTTCCGGCAAAAGCCAGCAAAACATTAGCACCCCCTTTTGCCAAATTAACTGCTATATAAACCTAGCCTAACCCAACTAACGTGCTAAATGGAAACAAGGAACGGGCCTATTGTACTAGCAAAAAGAAGGAAAAATACTGAGAAATGGTGAAAAAAGAGCCACACCCGTTATTCAGCGCAAAAAGGAAGAGTAAAACATATTCAATAATGATTACAATAAACAGGCAAAATGTATAAGAAGAAAAAAAAATAAAAATTGGAATCTAAAAATTCACATAGATGATTGATAAATAAATATCCAACAAATATCAATTATTTAAATCAGCACGATCATAAACCATAAACTATCGGGACGGGTAACTGGTTAACAAAGAAAAAAATCTTTTCCGAATGCGGAACTAGATCGATATACATTAGTTCAATGGGAACATAAACGACCAAATGGAAGATCGACATAAAATAATGTAACCAATAAACATCAGAAATAATTTCGTAAGCCCTCAAAACACCCCACACCATATATCCCACCAACAAAGAAAATGATCAGAGATTTCACCAAAGAAAAGCATGCCTTACACGAAAAAGGTATCCAAGAATGCAAGACAACTAACAAAATATTTTCATATACATCTTTGCCAAAATAACAAAAAGACAGGATAGAGACAGACCAGTTAAAATAGGGGACACGACCATGACGCAGACACACAAAAAAAAAAGAATGCATACAATAAAATAATGTGATTTTGATAATGTGCACCACAAAAACATAAAACAATAAGCGATACCTTATTGCAGGGGCCATGTCACCAATCCAGAAGACACTCCCTGGTCGATAACACAAATAAAAGATAGTACAGGATTGATAGCAGGAAAATTCCCTTCGTTGGCTACAACCAGCAGCACATGGAAAGTAATCCAAACAGTCGACTTAACTCGCTATTTTACATGGGGTCCCGAGCTCTTACATTTTAGCAATGAACTTTATGAGAAATGCAAACCAAAAAAAAAATCTCTTTATTTTCGAAAGCCTTCAGGAAATTAAAGACAGGAAACTATTACGTCAGCAAATAGCCGAAATCCGCACTAATATTTTACCAACAGAAGAACAAGCGACTCGGGTTATAGACTTATTGGCCGGACACAGGTCGTGAATAAAATGCAAAAGGCAAACAAGAAGCCTAATACCAATCGTCAGCAAAATCAATAGATTCCTATTTGGTACACTTGACGAGGAAGATGAAAAAAAATTGAAGAATCTTATCACGTCGAATACACATGACACAAAGACGCTAGCTATGCTGCTGGCAAGCCAAACAGAAATAATAACAAACGAACTACGATCTATAAAGAGAAATGAAAAAAGGATAGAACAGAACATAAACAATTTCAGACTGAATGAAGATCTACTACACATGGAATTTACTCTGGCTCTAGAAATAGAAATGCTGGCAGAAGGTGCACATCAATATAAAGCAGACACATATATGCTAACAGATGCAGTCCTGTTTGCATGGAAGGGACAATACACCCACGATTCCTTACACCACACATCTTTAACAGCTCAGTGACCCTAGCAGAACAGACCAGGCCCGGGCTAACATTCCCAGGACAAGAAAACGACGCAAGCATCCTAGACATTTTAAGCATATTGACCATCACAATCATGTACATGAGTAATCTATTTGTATTTCATATCGCAATACCCTTACTTGATAACGAACGCTTCAAATCATGCACAACATTACCTCTACCAACAAAACAAACAGGCATCAGCTTAAAAGACATCTTTGCATATATTTGGCCAGATCCACAATATATAGCAATTAACAAGAACGACGGCGAATATATGCCTATATCACAAGCAAGAATACAGAAATCTAAGACGCTCAAAACAATACTTATACGTGCTTATAACAAACCTATAAGATAAATAGAAGACCACGAGAACAGTGAAATAAAATTAATATTGGGGAAAACATCCCCGACCTGAACACATGTCAGATAAAGTTATCCAAGCTATCTGACACCTATTGAAAACGTTTACATGCCCCAAACTAATGGATCTTTACAACTACCGGACAAGAGCCAATACACATACAATGTCGGAAGACCGAGTTGAGATCATTTACCCGAAAAGTTTCAGGAATCAGAAAATTACAGTGCGGATGCTCGGTGCACACAGTAAAAACTCACTTAAAGTCATCACTATAGATAGAACAAGGGAATACAATAATTACTTTCACCAAAACAACACTAGATGTAGAAGACGTGCTGAAAACGCTAGAAATAGCCGACAGGCATATAACCGAGATAACAGAATTGTTATTGAAAGACATTGACTCAGATTTAGCCAACAAAAAGGACCATACAAGCATCGACATCCCACAAGACGGTACAACTCTGGACCAAATTAAAGAAAAGGCAAAAAAAATTTCTGAGGCAAAAGAAAACCATGAGCTAGTAGAAAACGATAAATGTCGATTATACACGATAATAGCGAGCTTTGTAATAATTATAGGCGGGTATTTTGGGTAAAAGTGCCTTTTTCAATGGGGAGCATCTCAACTGGTATGTTATAGAATAATTACAGGTACAAAACACGCTGGAACCAGCAGAGAGGCTCCGGATAATAGCTTAGCACTACGACCAGTAACAGTACAACAAGATAGATCCAGGAGAGTGCCTATCGTCATTCAGATGCGAGGATAACCAATACCTGCACAGCAACCCAGCGATATGGCTTAGAAGCGTAGGGCCGTCGAACAAGAGCCAACAGCTCCACAACAACAAACCATGAACGAGCAATTACATTTTTTTAAAAAAGCATTACAGCCTAACAGCGACATAGCGACATCCTTGGCTAGAATAACTAAAAGAATACTGATAATGATATTACTTAAAATAATAGTAGAATAACTAAAACACTAACATTTAAACCTATAATTACTTAAAAATACTAACAAAAAAAACCTAGTAGGGTATATTGAACGCAAAAACACCTTAGCCACCGACATCTATGAGAATAATTTTAATATGTATACCTTGCATAATTTAATGCATACACTTACCATGTATATTGTAATACACACATTTGAAAAAGGGCAGATATACTGCTACACAAATCTCAAGAAATTTAGTTCGTCAATGTTTACTTACATTAATCAATCATTAGTTCACATAAACTACTAACGAAATTATAATTATTTACCACTTAAGATTAAGGGTATAGATATACGAAAAAAAAGGCTAATGTAATATACCGTAATCCATTTTGATACAAAATACTTAATATGTACAAGTAAATCTGCGAATATGCTACCAATCCCACAATATGGGAAAATATTGCAAAAAAAAAATTTGTTAAGAGAAAATAAACTGTACAGAAAAATCATCATGTAACCTTAGTAGATGAAATGATCTTGCAATTTTGCACAAATGTTATAAAAGAGGAAAGACGTACATGAGGAAGAAAGAATATATACACTAAAAACACAGTGCAACTAGTCGCTAGGAGAAACAAGAATTAGCAGAAAAAGACTACCTCTTTGATCCTTAAAAAGAAAAAGCTTACAACATATACAACAGAACACAAACATTACTCAAACACCTACCCCCAACGTACAGGAAAATTGCCGTCGAGGACGACGTCGTCGCGGCCCCGGACGTGTGGCGTACGGTATACATACCATACCGATACGTACGCACCCCACCACCTTAGATAGGGACGATGGCGAAGAGAAAGGAGAAGCGGAGCTCTTGTGTCGGGACAGAGAGTAGAGGAGAGGGAGAAGATTCAGGAATCTCGAGACTGGCAGACGTGCCTCCAAGTTACCGCGCTACCCTTGGCTCTTCCCCCGGTCATAAAGAATTATAAAAAGAAGTTAATAGTCCTCACTGTGTACTGATTTTGCGTTCATCCAACCGACCACAAACCCACGTAACAGAAAGTTATATTTCTCCAGTTCAACACTATTTCTCAGTGAAGAAATTTTATGATAATTCTCTAAGAGTATAAGTAGTTGATCACACGTAATAAATATTATCTTCGCATGTCAATTATAAGAGTACCTCTCAAATGAAGCGATTTCAAGTGAGTTACGTATGGGAAAGATATTTTTAAAGAGATATATACAAAATGTTGTATAGCACGCTTACAAATAAAGAAACATCATTTTATTTACATCAGAATAATCATTTAATACTTCGTAAAGTTAAAAATATTTTATAATTTTTTTTTAGAATGAAAAAGAAAGTGCCAAATACAGAACAACAAAAGTACCTAGTAACTCTTAAAAAATCTTTGAATTAGTACTATTTTGACTATAATACAATTATTGTTTGATAAATTTTTGCTCGAAAATTAAGGTGGATCACCTGTTTAATAGTACTTTATATTTATACATTTACTATACTATATTTTAACGAATGCAAGGTAGCTACCACTAATGTTTGCTGAAGGCATAGGGGCCTAGCGGCACTGTCTAATAAAATAAGCTTGAGTGCACAGTAATTCATTGTATACTAATTGATACATTAAATACTCTAGTGTGTTCATACATTTGTTTGAAAAAAAAAAATATTTTATGATAAAATAGTAAGGTCTTTTCATTTCAATTATAAAAACGTACAATTGTTATGTACCATACATGAACATAGATTTTTAACTTGTATTATGTGGGAAAAAACTGTAATTTGTTTTTTAAGTTTAGTGGTCTTAACGTTGTAAATCCTTTTCCCACTATTAAATGTTCTGTATTTGAGCAATCAGCGTTACGGTATAAAGACAAATTTAAGTATTATCATATTCAAACTTATAGAGTTAGTCTAGTTACATTACTTCATAATACATACATTAAAATCCACATGTCTTTTATCCACAACAAGGGTTACTTTTTAATTAGGTAAAATTTTTTGATGCTGAAATTTATTTTAACTCATCATAGATTACTTTCATGCATTCACATTTTGGTTTGGTTATGGTACAGTTATACCAAAGAAGCAAATCATGCTTTGTCGAAGAGCTTCTTCGAAACTATAGTAGTAAAAGATTAGTAGGTGCCATCTCTACGTCTTTGATATTGTGCGTGTTTATATCTACGTATGCTCAGGGATTCTAAGTATGTTTGAAAGTAAAAGTAAGAATTTAATCATATAAAACATTTTTGAATGCTGTCATTCAAAGAGGTTTGTCTGCTTTTTGTTTGTATTCTTCATTGCGAAAAATTTCATAGTGCCTGACTTGCTAGTACTTAAAGGAATAATATTAATATATTTTGAAATGAATAACTAATATCTAGTTTTCTATAGTCGAAGCTAGACAGAGTTGATACTATTTATGTGAGAGATACAAAATATAGAGTCAACAGCAAAGTTGATGAAACCTTATTTTGATAAAAGTGTATTTGAGGATTTTTGGAAATACAAGTTTTATTCACATTATATTAAGTGGAGGATCTTATAAAGGGCTACATTGAGAGCCAAGCCATAATTTTGTAATTTTGAGTAGAACGGCTCCAAGAACTGATTTGGTAAAAAGCATCGTGCCGCGTGCATGGACGGTCTGACGCAACAGATAGTGCACTCCTGTCTTCCGCATGCATTTAGTATAGGTCGTCTTGCAACTTTCTTCACATTTTTGTATTATCTTCTAAACTACATTTGTAGTTATGGCACCACTATAGGCAGTCAAAAAAAAACCCCCTACTTAGCCTCGACCCCCGAACGGTCGGGATCCACTTTAACACGCCCAGAG
>JAPYYV010001052.1:0-26409 GCA_030522625.1 Copidosoma aretas
GCGCTATGCGATAACCTACAATTTAAAAAAAAAAACGTTTCTCTATCTATTTTCTATCTGGAGCTAGTTGATTTTAACCAGCTTGAAATGTAATTTAAAGCAATGTTTCAGGTTAGGTTTAATAATTTGCAACCTTAAATATTAAGTTAAAGACACGTCATGCTCATGAAACCATTATAACAAGTTATGTTATAACAAATGTATGACTAAAAACGAATTTCTAATTGTTTGAAAAAAAAAAATCGTCAAAACTTCATATATTTTTAGGTTATGTCACCATTATTAACATTTGGCTACAATTTCTCCCAATGCGCTACGCAATTACCTACAATTTAAAAAAAAAAATCGTTTCTCTATCTATTTTCTATCTGGAGATATTGGATTTTGACCAAAGTTACCTCGGTTTTCATCGTTTCAGAACATAGTGCGCCGTTGAGATTATACTGTGGACAAGTTATTAGTAGATAAGAGATTTAAGTATTTTGTTCTAATCTCTGCCTCCTTCCGACACTACGTGGACCTTTAATATGAAAAGAACTCGTACCGTAAAAATCCAATTTAAATCATTTGTTTTTAACAGTTTTTGAGTTTTGGGGCAATGAAATTATCACTTTTACTAACACAAAATAGTAGGAGTCCTATACATCAAAGAGATCAACAAGTTTTACAGAAATCGGGTCGAAAATTTTTCAAACAGTCGAAATACATGTTTACGTAAATACAAGCAGCATTACATACAAAATTAAAGTCGATGGACTTTTCAGTAACAAAAAATTTTTAATTAAAACTGTGAAATTACACCAGAGACCAACCTAGTCTACACTTAATTTTCGACTTAAATTTCTTTGGACTCAAAATAGATGATTTACAATTAGTGTGGTTACATTGTTATCAATACTTGACATAGAAGGCACTACTGCAAGTCAGTCGCGCCAAAAAAATGTAAATATAAATGATTACTGAAAACATTGACTTTAAAAAATGTCAATCACCGATCAATTTTAAAAGATGATAATTAAAACGTGAACAAATACTTTATCGGCTAATACACGATGCATGTAAATAACAAACATAAGATAATCTGATTTTTTTAATAAACGATTGCGTACAACTTTAGACACCTAAATTCTTTTGAAAAATTGTTTACGGTGGCTCCTTTAAATCAACTAAGGAATGAAATGAGCCTTGATGAATTAAAATAGGATAACGAGAAGTAGTGATTAATCTTAATTATAAAGCTATTTTCATTATTGATAATGCTTCAACTTTCGAAATATAAGAAAATAAAAAATAAATTTTTCCTGCAAAGAAACTACTGCCCATCATTACAGCATTAACCTTTTTAATTCGCTTTTAGTTTCATACAACTAACTTTGTGAACAATCAAAAATAGGGCTTAAATTTGCTGTAGAACCACCTTAAAAGTTTCAAAACGTTCAATACTTAGAGAAAAATACAGAGAAAACATTAAAGCTTGAGACAGTATATTCAGTTTAACTGGATGCTGTATAATCTTCATCAATATATTTTTTTTAATAATTTGTGTTCTGTGAAAACATAAATTTTTAACTCTTAACAAAAGCTACTGTAAAAAGAAATAAATTTAGTCTTCTTTCTGATAAAAAAGTAAACAAAATATGCAGAAAAAAAAAATCAACGAAAGCTTATGCAATTCTGAAAAAAATGATACTTTAAAAATTATCAGTTATTCTATAATTTCACATGATTTTGATACACACGTAGTAAGGTTAGTTCGCGGCTCTCATGAAAAATGATTTTACATGCATATTTATATATTTTGTTTATATTCCCGCGCGCCATCGTTGATCTGTCATTATGAATTTTGTACATCTGATAGCAGATTCGTAATCAGCGACCCAAAACCGATCTTTTTCATAAAATTTTGAAGTGTTCGTATTTATGTAATGTCACTTCTTAGGTATGATATTTAAGAGAATGCTGGAAAGCATAAAGTTCTTGTTTTGATATTATTGAAAATTTTTCTCAATTTTTCAGAATTGCTGTTTATTTTCAAATCAATGAAATTATAGCTAAAAATTTGTTTTTAACCCTTAAAAAAATAGGAGATGCATTTTATGATGGCAGTTGATGTAGATCACCATTTGGTATACAATTCAAATCGTAAGAAATTATTTTCACTTTGTTTTTGTGAAAAATTTAGACTTAAAGTCGCGATATAGAGCAAAACAAATTGTAGGGGTAATCTTTGATGGTAAATTTCACCCATAAAAAACGTTTATTAGCCGATAAAAAAAAGCACGGGTCTTTAATCTTTTTATTCTCTAAAACATATCAAATTTTCATCGAAATCGGTGAGATAAACCAAAGGCCGTCTTTTATTAGTGCTAGGGGTTGTTTACCATCTTGTGAAGCTTTTTTTACAAAAACTTGAAAATACGTCAATTTACTTTTCTAATTAACATTATAATTACATCTTTTAAAATTTTTTAAAATTATTTCCTGATTTTTTGTAGCAAACAAACCTTTAATAATAACCATTTCTATCCCCTAAAAAATAGGGGTTGAAATCCTGAAAGGTCGAAATGGTTTAAAACTTACATGTTTTTAAAACGTGAATTTTTCAATTCGATTTGTTCCAAAATATTTCGTATAACGCGAATCAACTTCGAAAAACGGTTTTTTGGGGTGAACTTTAGGGGTAGATTTCACCCCTTAAAAACGTTTATGAGCCGTTACAAAAACATGTGTTTTTTTTTATTTTCTACAACATTTCCAAATTTCATCAAAATCGGTGAGTGCACCTAGGAATCCTTTCTTGTTAGGGGTCGATACAAAATATCTGTTCCAGCAGAAAAATCTTCATGAGAACGTATATTTACTTTAAAATCAGTTTGTCATAAGGAACTGTAAGGACCTTTGCACAAATTACGTAAGGTATTTTGTAGGACGTAGAGGTCAAAGATTTCTAACAACTTCTTATTTACGAGTGGGTGGTAATAGATCTCTACGTAATATTCTAATTTTTATTTTGTCTTGTTAAGAGGCTGATTTTTTAATTCAGCTGTAACGTTTTTTTTTTTTCATGCTTGTAATTACGCTATTTCTTACGACATGATAGAATAATAAGAATACGTACGGTCGATATACAAATGATAAAATACGTTTCATTATGTTGAAGCAAGGTCGTTTTTTTTCTTCTTCTCTCTTGTTTTGTTTGTGTCACTCTAGTTCCTACAACATTGGACGGGCACCTAAAACTTGTATCATGTTGTTTCATGTAAAACCGTAGCCTTGCACGAGTAAAAGAGAACAGTTATTTTTAATGATGAAAATATTATTTAACAAATAATTACTATGTATATCTGTGATCTAACGAGTTTTAGGGCTAAATAAAATTGGTTTATTGTTATTAAATTTGTTATTGCTAAAAATTATGCATGAACTTACGATAGGAAGGGGGGTTAGAGAAATTATTACGACTTTTTACACTGCGATTGTGCACGGCCCCTCATCGTGTTATCTTAGTTTACGAGGTTGTGAAAAGTTGATGAAAATTTCAGTAGTGTTTTAGTAGCTTATACGATGTTATAATTTGCAGTTTTAAGTAAAAGTATTGTATTTAGTTTGTATACAAAAGTTTGTATTGGAATTTAATGAAGGTTTTTCCTACAAGTGATTTTATATGACAAGTATATATAATTGTGTAGATATTATCTTTATTAGGTTTGTATAAAAACTTGTATACTTGAATCGTACAAGTCTTATTGAAGTATTATATACAATTTGTATATAATTATTTATAATCTTTGTATACTACTTAAAAAAAAATATAAATTAAATTATTCTAAAGTATTATTCAAGCAATATATTCAGACCATACCATTTACATACTATTTATGTAGGATAATTTTTAGGGAAAATGATTATCAAGTTTAAAGATAAGCTTTTATATACAAACTGTATACAATAATCTTTCTTTAGAACGAGATCATTTATATAAAACCTAAGCCCAATATAAGATGTGGAAAAAAATATTACAAAAAATGATAAGCAATCATCGTGCTATGTAGCCAAAGATAAATTCAACATAAAAGTTTAAGAGCTATTCCTTGTTATATTTATTAATATCGTTAGAGAAGTCATCATCTTTGATAATCATAACGTCTTTATATTCAATGGAATTACAACTTTCATTTAAGATGCGTTTGCAAGAAGAATTTGTCAGTTGACCAGAACATTTTTTTCCATATTCTTCCTTCACAGCTTTCTTGGTGGCTTTGCATAACGGGTTAGCTACTTTCTTATTGATTCCGCCCATTGACTTGTAACGTTTACCCGCTGAAAAATTAACATCGCCTTTAATGTTTTGTGGTCCTGATGGATGACAGCCTGATAACAGAAAAGAAAAAGTAACTTTCTGCGCATAAATATTTGAAAGAAAAAGTTTTGGGGATAGAATGCAAGTCCATCCATTTATTACTAAAGTTTGGAATTTTTAAGATAATAGGTTACCTTTGCATCAGCACTGATTAAATAGTGCTTGCTTTGCGCACTGATTCTCTGCTGGATCCTTTTTTAGGCAAGTGTTGGGTGTGCTTACCTTAGCACCTGTACGTCCTATATAATAAATAACATTGCTATCCAAAGCAATAATAATAAGCTACAGTTACATTAGTAAAAAAGTCTTTTGAAAATTTTAGATGAACACCTTTTATTTAACGATTTACTGTATGTTTTATTAAAAACCTGTTTCCTCTTTCGAAAGTTGTGTAAAAAACTGAGTATTACGATACGAAGTACAAATTGACGAAAAAATTATATGTTAAGTAGAAAAACTCAAAAAAATATATATTTTTAATGATCTTCACCTTAAATAACGAGAAAATAAAAAAAGTCGAAGTACCATCCTCGAGTTACGTACCATGCTTGTCAAATACAACAACTACTGATTCTTGTACATGGTAATAAGTGGCTCTCATTAAGGGCGAAAGAAAGGCATGACTTCTTTCCCTTAAAACTCTTCGGCTAATGGACGATGATTCCATGGCTGAGCTTCAGGTTACTTTATCATTTGCAGTAGTTGAGTAATTATCAGTGTAGACATCATTTCTATCTTCTACATAATCCTTATCTAACTCATAGTGAAAAATACTATCATCATTATGCATTAAATCAGTGAGGTTGCCAAAAGATGCACCTGCTTGTACATTTTTTTACAAACTGAATCACAGAAAAGTATAGCCGAGTAGATACTTGCGACCGCGACGTAGCATCCAAACCAGATGGATGAGTGGTAAGGGATCTCTTTTGCAAATCTTATTTGAAATATTCTTTACTTGTGACGACCCGTATTTTCTGTTCAGAAAAAGTAAATATGTCCGAACAATAGTAATATCATATAGAAATATTCGAGCTGCAAAAGTAAATTATAGAGTGACCACACAGATCAAAGGAATCTGCTTTTCTAATTAAAACCTCTACTGTTATACATTCATGTAAACTGCATCCATATAATCAAACGTTGAACAATTATAATTATAAATTATAATCATTAGAAATAATTTCCAGCACTTATACTAACAAATAGTTTTTGCGTACTTGCTTTTTCAGTCTTTTTGCGACCTCATCTTACAACTTGGACGAAATCCCACTATTTGTGTGGTCAGGATAATTTTTCTGCCAAGGCACTGTATTTCAGCTGGAATGTCTTTTTTCTAGGCCATTCCTTTTTCATTTTTGTTACCAATTTATGACCCGATCACTTTTATCAATGCTCTCTATTTTTAAGAAGATGTCAAAATTATTACTTATTTTCTAATCCTAATTAATAAAATATTAAAATATGCTTACAAGATAGTAGTAAATATTTTATACTACTAACTTATACGAGGGTGTAAGGAAAATTTTTTTACTTGTTTTTTTGATCCTTTCGAGATAATTTGAGATATTTATAAAAAATGTTTATCTACTATTTTTTTGCATAATTTAAAAAATGTATTTTTTTAAAAAAAAAGGAATGAACTTGCATAATTTCTATAGTTTTTTTACTCGCTGAATAAAATTTGTGATCAATATAAAAAAAACTGTATTTTCTAATTAATTATTGAATCCTTTTTTTTGTTATTATGAATGACTTTTTTTATTCTCGTAAGCGTAAAGTTCCTCATTTCTTATAGATTTTATAATCGACTTTAAGTGCAATTCCATTAATCAATGACTAAAAATTCATTTTCTTTCTTATAATGTTTTTTTCACGGTTTTTTTTACCTCAATGTTTTATAGCATTAAAATACATTTATAAAAAAATTTATATGATACCGATTTAAATTATTGAATTTAATAAATTCGATGATCAAAAATTTAAAATTACAATATTCTTGCAAATGCCAAGACTTGCGAAATAATTTATAGAATAATAAATTTTATTTACCTGTATATTTCTTTTTTAAACTTATAAATTTGACTTTAAATTATGAATTTAAATATTGTATACATTTATACAGATAAATCTTTACTGTCTTATAGTCAATCATGCATTTACTTATCAACATGCCATTTTTAAATGTAATTATTATACAAATTTATGAGTATCATCATTTAAGAATATAAAATATTCTTTGATGGAAAATCATGAATAAGTACTGATTTAAAAATCAAAATACACAATTTTATCCATATAAGGTCGTTAAATTGGAAAAAACCTTCCGTTTTTGTTATTTAACAAATCAGCATAAAAGTTATAAATATTAAAAAAAAATTTTTTCATTGTTTTATGAAGTAATTTTTGTAATTATTCTCCAATTAATACCATAATTTTCACTTATAGGCTATAATAATGTATTAATAACTTGAACCATCTTCTTTTTTTAAATTTAAGTATCTCAATACTTCTTTCTTCTGAATAAGTTAAACCTAATTACTGGTAGAAAGCAATTCTATACAAATACATGAACATTTTTTCAATTCGATTCTCATTTTTTTCAAGAAACTGTTATTTTACACTGTACATTGGGCATGATATATGATTGAAACATAATAAAAATAATTAAATGATACTTTACTGAATCTCTTTATGTTAGATTGATATAAAAGGTGATTTCTGTTAATTATTAATTCTATTAATTATTGTTTGATTTTTTTTCTCTACTATAAATTTATTGTGTCATAAAATTATTCTTTTCTAACCATATTTATGATGGACTTAGTAAAATTTAATACAATTATTTTTGTGCGCAGTAGTAATACCTTTTAACTACATTAGAAATTTTTCAAAAGCTTAACATGTGGAAGCAAATATCAGAAATTCAAATTAATATAACTTAATGATTATATTGCTTTAATATAAAGGAAGCTTTGTTAAGTTACATATCGAGAAAACATGCTAGAAACATGTTTCCCTAAGTTTAGAATCAAAATTCACCACTCAGGTAAAAATACTTGACTCTGCACACTTGTGTGTGTGTGTGTGTGTGTGTGTTTGTGTGTAAGTGTTTGTGTGTGTGTAATTAGTTATATCTCAGTATCCCCTCTGCCGATTATAATCTAGCAAGTCTTTTTTTTTAAATCTTTATAATCGCTGAAAAAATTACGGTTTTGCTGTCTACATGTTTTAAAATTTGATTTTATCAATTATAAAAAATCGATTTTTTTTGCAAAAGTTTATATTTTCGATATTTGCACAATGTTATGGAATATTTTAAGTTAAAAATCTGAGAGATCTACAAAATTACGAACAAGAACGTACTAAGATATAACAAAAATTAGTTGGTGTGTGTGGGTGTCTGTACAAAAATAATCGTATCTTATCATTACCTTGACCGATTTTTGATTCAAAAGTGCTCATTTTCGTTGTTTTAAAATTTTTATCACTGCTAAACAAAAATTTGAGTTTTGCTGCACAATAGGTTTTTTTTCTAATTATATCAATTTTTAAATATCGATTTATTTGAATGTCGCATTTATCGATTTTTCATGTTGTTTTGGAATATTTTATGATAGATCAATAATTTTTTAAGATCATATAATATACTACGAACAAAGAAGAGATAAGCAGATGCTGCTCCAAATTAGCTAGTACAAGTCCTGCGGCTGAAGATATCCCACGAAAAAAAAACTCATCCCTGAACGGTTTGCTGCGTTGCCTAAGTTCTGAGAGGGTGACTAGGGTGTAGGCATAGGCAATAGAACTGAACTTGTACTGTACACCTTCTCGTCACGTTGTTTGCAACAAATGATAAATAAATGATTGAATCCTCAAAATTAACATGGAATAATCTTGAATAGTCACCATTTTATTACTGATCACCTCAAACGATATTTAAGTTCGGTCATCGATAAAACTGTGATTCTACCACTGCGTCACCGTATTATGATATCTGTGTACCTATTATATATATATGGTTCATTATACCGTAACTTACAAAGATCAACTCCAAAATTTTTTAAAACTAACTTTTGTAAAGAAATTTTTTTTTACGTTATTTCTATTGCAAATACAATCCTTAACAAATATCTAAGGCGATTTCACAAAAGAAATTTTGTTTAATAGCTGTACGATATTTAATAACAGTGAATTTTAGTCGATCTCTGAAAATACACATCTGACGATGGTACA
The DNA here is from genome assembly GCA_030522625.1 of Copidosoma aretas. Classification (NCBI taxonomy): domain Eukaryota; kingdom Metazoa; phylum Arthropoda; class Insecta; order Hymenoptera; family Encyrtidae; genus Copidosoma; species Copidosoma aretas. The sequence goes on from JAPYYV010001052.1 coordinate 8,597, forward strand.
TGTAGGAAAGCTGCTTGTGTAGTTGAAGTGTTCCTACTTAACTTGAATAAAATCTGGAATCGAGCCCTATCGATACAAAAAATTTTGTTCAATTTAGTGCCACCGATTAAAAGTTACAGCTGTTTGAAAAAAAGATACTAAAATCGCTGAAAATGAGATTTCGTAAATATTTACTGAGAATTCATAATTTTTCTTAGAATCACTATAACTTTTGATCGGGCTCATGGAAGTCAATAAATTTTTTTTGGTTGACAGGTCTTTATTTTCGATTCTATGTAAGCAAAGTTAGGGCCCTTTGATATTAATTGCTACTTCACTACTAATGTTAAAAGTAAAACGACATTCAACAGCGTATCTCACCAAAAAAAGGTTTTTAGTCTAAACGCTAAGACACATGTCTCATATCTTAGTCTGACAGTACCAGAAAACAAGTTTGGTAAAGATCCGTAGCCTACAAACGGGAAAAAATGCACTTTGACTTTGGAGATGTCGGAACTGACATTTTGAGCTTAAAAGTCCTCTAACACCTGTAGAAAATACAAGAAGACTTCTTCGCTTACAAAATTTATACTACCGTTAAATCATATATAAAAATGTAGTTTACGTTTTGGTCCAAGTATGCCCAACGGTCACTAGATGTGGGCTAAGAACTGATCAAAATTGTTTTACGCACGTATAACGAAAATTGAAACACCTGGTCATGCAAGAGGTCAAATCTCCTATCCAAACCAACATGTGGATTTTTTTACTGTAGGTCCATATCTCTAAAAATGTTATCGTTAGGTAGGATTGGTGAAGTGAAAAGTGTGCTTTTCAAAGCAATTTAGGTTCTAACCATAATTTGAGTGCAAGTTTCCGGACTAAATGTGTCCAGTAATACCTCGTATTTATTGATTAATTATAATTAATGTAAATAGATTGCGAGTGAAATCTGTGATTACTGTTGTTCATGACGCATATATGCGCGAATTCGTCAAAAAAGCTATATTTTTCACAAGTAGGAGCTTTTATCTGAAAAATTGAGTTCTTAAAAGGGGTTGGAAATAACATTTTAGCCCCATTTGCACACTTGCCTTGGTGTAGGCGACGCTATATTGTTTCTAGGCTATGTCAACAACTATTATAATTATATATGCCTCATCCTGCCATAACTTATTTAAATGGCGTCTGGGGTTCGTACGAAATACAAGCCGCAAACAAAGGAAATTGAATAAGGTAAAAGTAATAATATTACTATGTATTTATATTCCTTTTCTCACAGATATGTATACAAATTTGAGCATATATCATCTCTCTTACCTTATTGACTTTCATTTGCATACAGCTTGTATTTGATAGTATGAAAAATCATTAAATATTCTACAAAAAAATGTTTTTAGATAAAAAAAAGGGGGAGTTTAAGTGGGTGTATAAGTGAATTTTAATATAATTATTTATATCTCAGGATTTCCTTGTCTGATTCTAACCAAACAGGACTTTTGCTTCCTCGTATAGGAAGATTTGTTATGAACTAAAAATTACATATCGAAAAAACATGTGACAAATTTTTATGAAGTTTAGAATTGTAATACACTATTTCAGCAAAATGTCCATCAGCTTATCTCTCTCTCTCTCTCTCTCTCTCTCTCTCTCTCTCTCTCTCTCTCTCTCTCTCTCTCTCTCTCTCTCTCTCTCTGTGTGGTGTGAGTGTGTGTGTATTTCGGGGAGGGGGGTGTGGGTGTGAGTGCGTGTATGCGTGCATGTGTGTATGCGTTTGTGTATGTGTGTGTGCGAGCGTGTGTGCGTGCGTGGGTAAGCAGATGAATCTCAGTATTCCCTTAATTTGGAAAAGATGGAATACATGGCGTCACAATGTTCCAAATTATCTATTATTAAAAATCGGAAAAATCATAAAATTTGTGACAGAGAAACTTTTTTTGATGCATAGAAATTTAAAGTAATAAGGTTGTGTGTGAGCATGTAAGTCTGTATATTAAGGTGTCTGTTATTTACCACTTTTAATTTTTTGATCATCTACTCTTTTTAAAATCTTTGTTACATCCAAAAATGAATTTCTAATGCCTTCAAACCACATTTTTTAAAGTTACCACGTGCCACCAGACACATATTGTTTCAAATACATATTCAGTTTCATCTTTGGATTCCCTAGAAATATTTGCATGAACTACATCTTTTTTTTGTACTTGAATACTTACAACTCCTGACGAAAAAATTCAGATTTGAACTAATATATTTTTTTATCTTGATTAGATAATTTTTATAAAATATTTTTTTTTTGAAAAAATCGATTTTTTTGATTTAAACTGTTGATGTTGAATATTTTTTTTTTAATATCATTTACATATGCTGAAGTTTATAAAATTTCCTATGAAAACCGGTTTTTGACGAAAAAAAAAGAAAATTATACATCTCTTATGTTTTTGTAAAATTGCATTTGCAGATCTTTATTCTTCCTATTCTCGATAAATGCTATGATATTTGCATGCTTAACATGTAGCAATTTCGCTTTTAAGCTTGTCATACCCTTAGTGGTATTCACACAATATCGAAAACATTTTTTCGTGTATTCGCTTGAATAAATAAAAGTATAAAGAATCATTGCAACAAATATTTTATCTAGCAAATAATGCAATGGACATATCATTAAAAATAGCATCTAACCTATTGCTAATCTTTATTTTAATACATTATCAGTGACTTTCATTATTCATATGGTGAATTTACAAAAAAGTAAATAGCAAATTCAAATTTTATTTTTGCAATTAAATACAAACTCTGTAAAATATACTTGACAGTGTCGTTTGGATCACTTATGCATGTTTTTTCAAGTTCGAATTTTCACGATATAAGTGAGAAATAGTATCTGAAATAGATGCATAGAAAGATAAAGAAAAATATTGCAAATCAATTTTTGAGAAAGCTTTGTGCCAACAATTTAACAGTGGTCTTCATTTCTTAAATGTTTCGAATAAGCTTCTTTTTATTTTTTGTCAGTTGATAACTTAACGAATGTCATAAAGAATTTTTCGTACAACCACACTTGAGAAGATATTGTCACGTTAGCCATTTATATTTAAAAAATAATGTGATTTTTATTTTATTTAGTGTATTTATAGATCTGTTCAATTTTGCACACTTCTTCTCCATCTGTATTATTTTTATATACAAATATATAAATTGTCTGTTTACCATAAATTTTTTGTTATGTCTTTGTATATGTGTATCTATAAATGCATCGATCTAATAATATTGATGTATTTCTTGTTCGTCTTTCAGTATTAGTTCATTATTGCGTACACTTCACCTGTCTATATTTATGTTCAAGTCTGTAATACTTCAAATTTGTAAATCTTTTCCTGTTTCACTAAATACCTTTGTACACATACAAATTTTTGAAACTAAAGATATTTTTTCTCATACTTCCATTATATGATTACTTGTTTTATGATGAAACATGCAACATCAAATGCATTTGTATATTCTATCATATAAATATTCAGGTTATGTACCCCCCCCCCCCCTATAAAAATAAAAGAAGCCCTTTCTTGGGGACCCACCTTAGTACAGTACCATCGTGATGTGCCACCTCAAGAGACTCACAGAAGAATGATCCACTGTTAGAATTATTATCTGTCCTTTACATATTTGTCAATTAATTATAACACACTTTAATTTGATTATGGCTGTAAAATATTAGATTTGTCGCTTTTCTCATTATCTTACGTGAAAAATTACATATTTTTAGTATTTGATTGTAGCTTATTAAAACAAGATAGTTAGTATAGTAAAAACTGTTGCTGATACAAATTTTATGATTTTTCTTTGAACTACATATTACATAAAAATGGAAGAAGCCGCACATAGATTCTTAATTTTTGCAGCATTTGTAGACAATCCAGATTATTTCTTGCACTTGTTTCTAGAAAGAATAATTTCCCTCATCAGCTGAACACTTCCTAAAGATCACGAAATATGATTTTTATCACTAATTAGTAAACTAACTACAATACACTCTAGTTTGATTGAAACCTAAATATACCAACTAAGAGCCTCTTCACCTTATTTTACGTAAAAATAGGTGTATTATCAATATATAATTAACGTAATTAAAATAAGGTTGTGTGGTAAGAATGGACTCTCACTGATATACTGAATCGTATCATGACCGGATCTCACAATCATACAAAAGTAGAGTCAACATACTCATTTCACAAAAATATTTAATAAGAATGATTTTTGTTTGAAAAGAAGTACATCGTATAAATAATTAAAAAAGATAAAACCAAACATTTTTAAAGTAATACAGGCGTAGAGAAAAAAATGGACGGATACAGGATAGGGAGCAATAAATGTTTTTAGAAACAAACAACAAAAATATAGATTATTAAATGAATGATTTAATAGAAATACAGTAATAAAAAAGCTTTAAGTTCAAAAAAATTTCCTGTAAACAGTAGTATGCATGCGTATGAAGAAATACGAATAAAAATGTTATCTTAAAGCATTGACATTAAAATTAATTATATATTGCAATAAATAATATCAGAATTTGTTAAAATTAGAAACAAACACAAAACAAAAAAAAAGGAAACTGTAAGTTCTGCGGTTTATTGGGCATAGTTGTAATCAAAATGTATAGAGAAAAGAGAAGTCAAAATTTAAATCTTACACCCTATGAAAAACATTTTTAACATGTTCTTAAGGAAACTTAATTTTTATGTAAAAAAAGCTTTTTCTACTAGAGAACAATATCTAGAATCATAAATGATTACATCGTATCAGCGCAGTTTGTAAGTTGGCATATGCTTATACATATGAAGATTTTGCTGGTGCAACCAAAGCCACTGCTGGTATATCTGAAAATTTATTACGTACTCCTGCATTTCGTACCCGATCGTAGTGTGTATATTTTGCGTAACAATCTGATGTTACGTAATAGAAAATGGTATCTTCAAAAAAATTACCTGATATATTTTTGTTTTTTCAGAAAACATTTTAGACAATAATTAAAGTATAAAGTAACATAGATTTTTTCCAAAGGACCTCAAGCAGATAATCCTCCTGCGACAGGTCGTGTTTTCGCATGAGCAAACTGAGAGCTTCAATTACATAAGTTAATAAATGATCGCATACAGCTAGCATATTCACTTCTTTATCAGATGAGTGCTATTAATGCACTTTTTCTGTGACTTTGAGTGTCTACATTAAATATTCGACATCCACTTGCAAGCGGAAGCTTTAAAAAAAATGCAAAGCATAATCAACTCTTTTGCTATAATATATGCCAGTTGACGGCAACTTTCAGTCTTTAAGGTAAAGTGTAAGACTCATCTCTATTATTACAGCTATAGTAAACAGAATTAAAACTTAGCGCTTTGCAGGGATATAAAATAGTTTTTTCTTATTAGATTCTTACCCGAGCAAAGTGAAGTATAAGCAAAGCCAATATGTTTAAAATTTTACTGTTTGTCCGTCATCCATATTATAAATTTTTTTTTCTAAAGGAATATTTGTATCGAGTAACTATTATTTTAGAATCATTTCACTTGCTTAAAAGCAACCTTCAACCGCTGGTACACATCATCATTACATTTGTCAGCACAATGATTAAGCCTACTTCTGCCATTTTCTGTACTAGTCAACGTGATGCTTTGTTTAGTTTTTTGACAAATCATACACAGGTTTTTATTAAATACATCACTCATCATTGCAAATTAAACACTGAAACAGTTGTCTTCTACACATCACTTGGCAACACATTGGAAGACACAACGAAAGTGCAGCTTGTACGTACTGACTGCTGTGGATACGATAAACAAGTTACAGCTTGCTAAATAAAGAAAAATCTTCTGGTTATAAAAATCGAATTTCAGAGTTAGTAAATTCAAAAATATATACCAATCCCTATTATAATTTTCGGTTTAGTCTTAGCTATATTAATAATTGTAAAATATCAGCAAAACCAATACAAATGAATGTGATAAAGAAAATCAGATGTAGGAAGGCAAAGCAATTGTTTCTTCTCAAGATTATTCAAGTATTATTCAAAATTTACGTCGCACTTTTTTAGACATTCATCCTTAAAAATCGTACTTAGGGGTCAGAGTACGTAAATTAAAATGTATTCCACGTGAGCAGAGAAATGTGAAAAATAACGATTACGTATTTAGCAAGCTTAGAATAATACGATTTAACTCCCTTTTACATGAGTTCCTTAAAGTCTAAGCATTTTAACTTTGTGTTCATGGAACTTTTTTGAACTAATACACTGAAAAATTATGTATCAGAGGTCGAGTAACGTTTACAGACTGATAAATAACATAGGCAAAGATATGCAGAAAGTAACGATTGCGTAGCATGACCTCAAAATTTCATGGTTTTTAATGTCTAGTAAGCAAGCGTGGCCACATCAGAAGACCGCAAAACTAAACACACCATAAATTATTGCCAAGTTTTTGCTGATTTGTTGCCCAAGAGCCAATTTTGTTGCTCTTGCCCGTTTCAAGAAACAATGGATATGCTGGCTTGATAAAAAGTTAGCGTAGCCAATGACGATATTTACATAACTAACTATATTTTCGAATGTGCATAGGAACCAGAATTTGTTGCTAATTTGTTGCTTTAAGCATATGCTCTGAAATCCGGGCTAAACCGGATGCCTTAACCGATAGACGCTGTGCGCACCCGTCAACAATGTTAGCGCAGCCCCTAAACACGTTGAAATTATATTTAGGGGTTAATTACTCCTGCATAATTTGTTGCTAATTTGGTGCTTATTTGTTGCCCAAAACCTTTTTCGTTGCTCTTGCCGTTTTTGATGTGCTGGCGTGATATCAAGTTCGCGTAACCAATGACATTATTTTTCTAAAACTAATGATATCTTCGAATGTGTATGGGAACCAGAATTTGTTGCTATTTGGTTGCTTTTACATTCGAGGTTAAATTAATACCTTAGTTGATTTTCGCGCATTGCAAACATAAAAAATTTCAGCGCTGCCGCAAAAAACGGTAGGGTGCTTTTTAGTATCTAGAAACATATGGAGTATCTGTTGCTGATTCCTTGCTAATTTGTTTTGCCACTGTTAAAGCTCAAAAATTATTTCATAAGTGTATGCATAATATAAAAATTAATAGTTTGGCTTTATATTACTTTGGCATATCTGTCAACGATATTCGCATTCGAGAGAATTTTCGCCTGAATGCTAGTGACGGCATATGCACTTATTATGGACAAAAATTTTATCAAATAAATATGGAGAGCATAATATACATGTCATGTGCCGAGTACCTATCTCTCAAAGTACAATATTAGATTATTATCAAATTATAACAGACAGCTCTAATAATCATAACAAATATAGTGCGATATTTGAGTATTGTGCCTCCTTAAACTTTCATTTGGCTGCTGTATGGAAACTCAGCAAAGGCTGCTGTTACGTAGCTACGAAAGTACTTTTTGAAACGTTACTGTTTAAAATAAGGTTATTTTACTGAAATAATTGTATGTTTCGTAAGCGAGAAAGCGGCCTTTTTGGAGAGTTACATAAAATATGAATAATCTAATTTTAGACCATCGTGAAACTTTTCTATTATTTTTTAATAATCCGGACGATATCCTAAACAGTCAGTACAAAATATTTTATTCTTTGGTTTGGGGCCCGTATTTTGAATTAACAAGTACAAAGTCTTACGCTGACGTGTAATTCTTGAATGGTTTTCTTGACTGAGGACTTCATAAACAAAAATCATGAAACTTACATGTATCAATCTGTAAGGTTTCATGAACGTGCCCGAATTTTTTTGCGATTTTTCGTCGGCTAAGTTTTATTGCAATAAAGCTATGAAAGTCGAGTTTTTAACATATAGGAAACATAACATGACATTCCTTCAGATCATACAATATCCTTAACATAGAATATATCATTTTTATGAAATTTCGACCACGTGTATAGGTGGTTGAAAGACGACGATTGAAAAAATATTCATCAAAATCGTTTGTTTCTACAAAAAAGATATAAACGGAAACATACATGAACATCGCTAATTATTCTGGATATAATTCGTCAGTCTGCGCGCAACGATAGCAAATAACTTTAACAATAGATATGTTCAGCCGAACGTTCCAGGGCACCCTGAGGCACTCTTATCCTGAAGAAATGTATATCTTTATCCATGGATCTATGGCTCTTTTTTAGAGATAGGTATTCTTTTCACCAGCACGAGCGTCCCAAAGCGCTCCACTAAATAGATTTTCAATTTTATTTGTAGGATATTAAGATTTAAAATTTAGTTAATTTATTATTGAGGAAAACAAAAAAAGTTTTAATATAAAAAGGTTTGACTTTTTGAAAATTTTCAAAACACTTTTGCTATTCTAAAACGTTTATAATGTTCTCTTTCAGTTTAATTTTTTTTGCGCAGATGAAAAATTTTTACCTCCAAATAAAGTTTATGAAAAGTATCTAAGAAATACCCTTAGATCGTTGTGTACTTTATTAATAATAATTTTTCGAGTGCCAGCAAGTTAAACAATAATAATCATGTTTGGCCTAAGGAATCGGAGCGCTCTGGGACACTCGTGCTAGTAAAAAGAATACATATCTCTAAAAAAGAGCCATAGATCCATAGATACAGATATATATTTCATTCAGGATAAGAGTGCTGTCACGGAACTTTCGGCTGAACATATTTATTGTTCAAGTTTTTCGCTATCGAGTCGTCCCTGACTTACCGTGGAGACTAATTTAATCAACCATTCGTGCTCGATCGTTAATGCTATGATACCGATATTCATGGATACTAAGTTCAAAACCAACCATGTGTCTACCAACAATACCGTGCTTGTCAAGCGATAAAATATCATAAATATTTTTTGAGTATCAGTACACAAATCATGATTATATTTTAATCCTAGTAACTAGCGGATAATGCTGTAACACATAAGTAATACGTGGTAAAAAATTGTAAAAAACGTATTTTCCGATCTAATAGAATTGATAACTCAAAAATTTTCTCTTTTCATCAAAATAGAAGTTTTTTTGACATTGTTGATGAAAAAATATATAATATTTTGATTTGCTGATAGAATATTTTTAAATATGATTACACTGATTGATTATTGTTATAATTTGTTGTTTATATTATTACTATAATTTTTATGAGAAATTGCTCAAAAATTTTCGTTTTGATAATGCTTTCATTATTATTATTATCATTATTAATAATAATATTATTATTATTATTTACTTCTACTATTATATTTACTATGATCATTACTACTTAAATTATTTCTACGGATGGCATAGAATATCAACTAGATTCGGCTTGTACTTTGTTCTGCCTAAGATTGTTGCCGAAAATATTATATAAGTTTATATTAATAATAAAACGTCAACATCAATATGTAAAGAAAAGACATAAAATAAATGTAAACAAATCTCCTCCACCTACACATCGAGTAAGCCGCGGTATTCAGGCTGCTTTTCTATCGTTCTACTACCTCGTTCTAACCCACGAGTATAATTTTTAAAACATCAAAATCAACATATCGTAAGTTTTTAGTATCGCTGTTTGATATTAGTTTCATGAATACTGCATACTGATAATCCATACTAAAAGAGAGCAAATCACGCGAACACATAAAGCACTACATTATTCTGTAACTTAAGAAAGCGTCGGATTAGTGCAAATACCCGCTATCTCACTATTAATAGCATGAACCCGCCACCTCAATAATTTAGACAAGAACCCCAGGTCTGAGTATTTTAGGCAAGAACCCGCTATCTGAGTATTATAGTCCAGAAGCCGCTATCTCAGGAGGTACGCAAAAACACTGCCTCGTTAACAAAAGTAAAATAATAGTATTTAGGATGAAATTGAACGTCTAAGTGTTAGCTACAATTTGAATGCATTTAATTTGAAGCTGTAGTACTGTACACACCACAATTCTTATTATAAAATAATTTTAAATCTGCATTTCCTGAGGTAGGGGCTTCATGCCTAAAATACTAAGATGGCGGGTTCTTGTCTAAATTACTGAGATGGTGGGTTCTTGCCTGTAATAGTGATATAGCGGGTTCTTGCACTAAGCTGACGAAATTAAATATATAATTTAGTATGATTTATTCACGGCGCAGCCTTTGTTACAGCATGCAAGTTGTTTTCTGGCTTTGACAAGTTGTGTTTTTTTATTAGTTTTTGCTTCTTTCAAATCTTCTAATCAAGTGCTTGATAAACGTTTGAATTCGTAAACTGCATTAGATAATTTCCAAATGAAATATACATTAAAAATATGTGTTTCATTTAAATTGCATTATTTGTTATTGTTTGTTGAGTAAGAGAACGTCGTAACACAAGATTCTATTTTAGATACGTCGTATTATAAAATCTTTTTTCAGAATATCAAATTTAAAAAACTTTTTTCGCTTCCTCATGGAGTAAGCTTTGTGTCGATCAAAAAAAGTGTTTTCGTAAAAATATGTTAAAAATATTTTTAATTGTATCGGTTATCAAAATAAGTCATTTGAAAAAACGTCTGTGTGTGTGTGTGTGTGTGTGTGTGTGTGTGCGTGCGCGCGCGCGTGCGTGCGTGTGTGTGTGTGTGTGTGTGTGTGTACATGCAATCAGTCAGAACTCAGGAACCTTTCGACCGATATTAATGATCCAGGGCTTAAACAGTTTAGATTTACATCCTTATAGGGGTTTAGAATAAGACGTTAAAGTTTTCTACCTTTTCAGTTTGATATACCGATTTTGGATGTCCAAAAAGTATTTTTTTTTCTATTTTAAGCCAAAAAAATTTAAATTTAAAATTCTAAATGTTTATGGAGCATCAAAATGACTTTATTTTCTGTTCTAAATTATCATCCATGGTTATTTTAATTTGTTAAATAAAAGAAATACTTAAATTTTTTAGAAAAATTAGTTATTTCTCAAGAACCCGTCGACATATTTTGATGATACAGTTCTTAAAATATTTGGTTTTATGCCCTCATAGCGGTTCAAAAACAAAATTGAAACATCATACTGTATTAAGGCTGTAATAACGATTATAATTTAATTTTCGAAACAGTTATCTTTGATGGACTATTAAAATCGCTTCATTTTCTATTTTGGACCATTTTCTAGTCAGGCTAAAATTTTTTTTTATTATGGACATAGTACTTATGCAATAACATATTGTTATGTTTCTAATTAATGTTTGAAACACGATTTTTTTTATCTGAATTGACGTAACAAAGTTCTGACTTTTTTCGATTGATAAGATTATAATGTAATCTAATAAATAAATATATATTTTAAGGCATAAAAACGACTTCATTAAAATTTTTTTACTACTCTAATAAACTATTTTCTTATGTTTTTGTTATTAAGGAACTAAAATTATTATAAAAATTATAACTTGATACAAGCACGATAATTCAATAATACATTGGCTAAATTTTTGTCACCATACGCATTTTAATTGCAGTAACAATTTTAAATATTCAGTCCGATTGTTTGCAAAATAAAATTATTTTGATAATGATTTTTAACTAGTTGGGTTAAAATATAATCTTTTTTTCAAAATAATTCAACATGATGGAGTGAAATTAGCTCCATTTTTTATTTTTCATCGTCCTGATACGTTATTTCATTTTTTCAATTTAATAACAGCAGAAGAAATGTTTTCAAGGAATCTTTTTGCTAATTTATTGGCAGCAGTTTGTTTCTATGTCAAGCAACAACAACAGTTTTTAAGTAAATTAGAGCACCAGATTAGCAACAAAATAATGTACACAAAAAACATATTTTGCTTTTGTAATTTCGCTTTCAGCCGTAGTAGCTCATATTAGTACGTCATAGTTCTTAAGTTGACGCATTTTATTCGTTATTCAGTCTTCTAATTTTGAAACAGCAATGAAGTGTTTGGTACATGTTACATATATTTTTTTAGTTTTTGAATATACATTGTTTTCACTATTATTTCTTTGGATTAGTTTTTAGTATACCTTCCCGATCACTTGTTAGAGGGCGTTCACAAATTTCGTGAGGCTATTTTGGCAAATTTTCGAGCCCCCCCCCCCCCCTCCCCCACTTCCTTGGTGAGATATGGTGATGTATGTCAAGATCCCCACCTCGAATCCCACGCGAGATTTTGTAAATACTTATTTCTACGCTGGGAGTCCAAATTCATAGGTTATACTTGTTATGAAATAAGAAGAGTCTTTAGTTTTCCGAAATTTAGTAAGTAACTTTTAATTCCTAAGATTTTATAGTTGTATATATATATATACTAGTGGGGCTTCGACCTTTTCGCACTCCACGCGCCAACCCTTATATTTCAATATTTTTATTCTCATGTCTAAATAATAAATACAAAAGACTATTTTTTGATACACATATATGCGTAGAAACGTAGATAACCAAAGCTATCTCATACAAATTCACTAATAATTTGAACGAACATAGTACATATGTTAAATGAGTTGACTGATTTATCAATTAATTGTTAATAATTTAATACTGGTAACGACTCTAATTTGTATTTAAGATTAATATTGATACATATGTATATGCATACGATATTTATGCAATCATTATTATAACAGAAACATTTATAAGCCTTTCTCTGTTATTTTTGATCATTTTAGAATCAATTATGAATATAAGTGTACAATAAGATATCACTTCGAAATTCTTACTTAACATGTTTGAATATGAGTTTTTTATTTTAATATATTTTTATTTCTTACACAGATTTTTATATACTTCTACATTTCCTTTTTTTGTTTTATAATTATTACGAATTCTCATGTTCCTATATTTGTACTAATATTATTTTTAATAGAGTAACTTATGTAATTGATTAATCATAGAAAAATATGTTCGAATTTCTTTTTACATTTACATAATTTTATAATTTATAACGCGTAACATAATATTGAACTTTTATTCTTCACTGTTGTGCGTTATTTACCTACATAAATATCTTATATTTTCACATAAATTATCTCCCGCCTGCGTATCTCTCCATTATCTTAATCCTATATTTCTGACTAATATTATTATTTCATTTGTTTTTTTTTCCTCTTTACATTGCAATGTGTGCTTTATATATTTTTTTTTATTGCAAATCCTACAGTCTATCACTTTTCAAACTTACGAACTTCTAAACTCATCGATATCTTTTTCTTTTTGCTTTATTTTTCAATCTCTGCTATTATCTTTTTTTTTTTTTTACATTTTACGGATGATAGAGTTGTCAATTATCGTATCGTTTTTCTGTATTTTCTGAGCGACAAAACTCTTTTTTACCTTTGTAATATTATCTATAATTTTATAAAGTTTATTTTTCTTCGTAGCTCATTTAGTAAATCCTATCGTTGTCCAATCCTCTACTTTCTCATATACTATAACTTCTTTGCCTATTTTGTATAATTTTATTGATTAAGTCTGTTAATTCTTTGTTTGGATATAAATAAGGCCACCTGCTCTTGTCCATTTTTGTTATGTGAAAAAAGTAAATTTATTCCCTTTTTTTTATGCCTATTTCTAGGTTAACCTATCCCGCTTCCATTTGTCATATATATCCTGGTATGTTTACATTTAAACTCAACATGATATTTGTAAATCTAAATCTAGTTTTTCCCCTTTTTTTTCCTTTTTCATTCCCAAATCCATGCCTACCTTTCCCGCCTCCAGCTTCTGTATATGGGTGCGTCTAGCGAGATAGGGCTACCTCGCGCGTGCGGTGCATATCTCGCTCAAGCCTACTGTGTTCAACTCGCTCGTACGGACTAGGAAAAATCTAAAAAAATAATAAAAAATTAAAATAGATAGATTTTGACCTGCTTTGTATGATAATGCTATTATTTTTTACTTAAAAACCTTTTTTTGTGTTAAAATATGTCTTTGTATTTTTTCGTTTCTCTGGAATTCTCCACAGGTTTTAAAAATAAAATTTACACGAATTAAAAAAGCACGATTCGGACCAAACGTCTTCATAAAGGACCGTACCACAAAATTCCTTTGAAGATCGTACATTACCGTATTTGATTTAACATACGAACATAATCGTCTGTTAGTAGGCTGAGAGAGCGATCCTTTTATACAAAGAACTTCTAGATGGTTTGCAAGAGTGTGTATAATCATCAAATTTTGAAGACTAAGTTTACCAATAGAAGACCTAGACGACACTGGACAGAAGGTTTTGAAACATCACTCAGAACTCACAATAAGGATGGCACAAAATTTAATCAAGGCATGGGCAGAGGTAACTGAAGAGCGTTTAAAAGAATAATTTATAGGAGTCCGGTCGTTTTTCGAAAGTAAAAACTTTCTATCCTTAAAATCTTCTGAAGTCTTTCATTGTGATGAGATAAGTGTAGAGTTGGGTCCAAAAGTCAGAAAAGTCAATACCACAGTGGGATGAAAAAAAGTCTATAAGCAAGTTGATGGTGACGAGAAAGTAAAACTTAAATACCCTGTTTATGTACAACGCTGTGCCCCTCTTATGGTAATGTACAAATATAAAAGTACCATTCTAGAGAAAGTCTTAATAAATTGTCCCCGTGATTGGGGCTTTGAAAACTCCGAAAGTGGTTGGCAGATCACTGAGACATTTTTTAAATACATAACAAATGTATTTTATCCTTATTCACTTGTAGATGAGATTGAGTTCTCCATAGTGATTTACTTGGATAGTCATTAATCCCATGCTTATATGGTCGCGTCTACCGAGAACGGACCACTTCGTGCGCGCGACACAATTTTTGCCCCAGCATGCTGTGTTCAACTCGCTTGTAAGGGCTGGGAAAAATCTAAAAAAATCATCAAAAAATGCAAATTGATAGATTTTGACGTGCTCTTAATGATGGTGCTTTTACTTTTTGTTCAAAAACCTTTTTTCGTGGTGAAAAATGACTTCAAAGTTCATGACGTTTCTCTGAAAATCGCCAGTTTTGAAGAATCATATTTACGCTAATAAAAAAAGCAGCACTTGGACAACACCTCCATAAATTTTCATAGTGGGAGAGCAAGAAATGCGTAAATGACAAACAAATCAACACGTTGGCATTAGGTCAGCCAGGCTTGACAGACAACTATACAGTTATAGTACAAACGGTAGACTCACTGATAACTACGAAGCGCCACACAGCGGCGCGAGCGGTAACTGCATGCGCCACGCAGCTGACCCCGTACCAAAGTCTTCATTTTCTTGTCATTCACGATTTTCTTGCTCTCCCACTCTAAAAATTTGTAGAGGTGTTGACTAAGTAATGCTCTTTTGATTAGTGTAAATTTTATATTTCTAAACTGTGGCAAATTTTAGAGAAACGTCATGAATTTCTAACACATTTTTCTCCACGAAAAAAAGATTTTTAGAACAAACAAATAGCACCTTTGGAAAGAACAGGTCAGAATCTATAGATTTGCATTTTTTCATTATTTTTTAGCTATTTCCCAGCCCGTACGAGCAAGTTGAACACAGCGTGCTCGGGCGAAAATTGCGTCGCGCGCACAAGGTGGTCCGATCTCGGTGGACGCGCCCATATACCACTGATAAGTTTTTGTAGGGATCACAATAATAAAATTATTAAGTTTTTTCCTCACTCAACCCACATATCTCAACCGTTAGATGTGTCTTTCTTCGCACCTTTTAAAGCAAGCAGGTGAAAAACTGTCAACAAGTGGAAAAAAAAAAATTATATAAGTCGTCTGAGAAAAGAGCATTGTCCGAATTTTATTAAAGTGTCACTTGAGATCCTGAGGGATGAAGCTTAAATTGTTCAAAGTAGTTTTAAGTGCATTGTCTTATGGCCTTTTAACGAAAAAGCTATGGATTATGATGTACTCAGTAAAAAAAAAGAAAAAGAAAGCCATAACAACACCAAAAATAGCTCTTTATCAAGTAGGTAGTGGATTTTTGGAAGAAATTTAAAAATCTCTCGATCATTAATTACAAAACGATTTAAAAGTATCTGAATACGGTGGAATATGGAATGGTCATAAGAAATTTGATGGTTTGTTTCAGTATTGAATAAGGCTAAAAGGAAAAGTGAATGTAAATTCGAAGATCATAGAGAAAGATGATGAAGAATTAGCTTCTACGCAGTCAGAAGAAACTCTTGGTACCTCATTTACATCATATGATAGTAGAACAACAGTGGTCACGTTAATTTTATTTTTACATTTTTTTTATTTCTATATTTTGTTTGGCGAAAGAATCAATTATTGTACTTCAATCGTATTTACACTTTTTAACAAATATTATTTATTTTTTATTACATTTTTTTTTATAAATTTGATCAGAACAGTTTGATTTCAAACATACACTTTAATAAACTTTTTATGCTACAAAATTTTTAGCTAGAATTTGATCATTTTAATTTACTTAATTTTAAAGAACTTGAAAAATTTTAAAAATAAAATTATGTTCAATTTTTTTTTGCAAGAATGAGTATACAGATTTTTTTTTAGGCAATCTCTTAACTAATGAATAATTTTGAATCTAGTGGCAGTTTTATCTCAATCAAATGATGTCAAAATAGAGTATGTTAATTCTTTTAAAGAACAAAATATCAATCTGTATCAATAGAGGGGCTCTAACAATAATTTGAATGAAATCAATAAAGAATCAACTTCAAAATGTAGTAAAAGTAAATTTATATATTTATGTATTTTTGCTCAAAAGTTAAACTTTACTATTTTTTATATAAATACCTTTTTTTAAGCGAAACCTAAATGCTGAGAAATCGTACCCCAACTGTTAGTCAAGATAGGGAGGAATTATCTTCTAAGGATGACATTGATAAAAAAATTATGAATCTTAAACAGGAACCCATTGAAAACAAAAAAGAAAATCATGAAGGTTGTTCCAAGCGTTATTTTTTCTTTTACATTTCTTCTACTCTAAAAGTATCTGATTTTCTTGCAATATTTTGATTTTTCTACAGGTACTCTTAAACGTTAACACATGTCTGATTGTGTCTCACTACCCACCGATTATTTACCTAAAAAAAAGAGAAAATCTTGAAGGATCTAAAAAGCCTAAGATGGCAGCAGCTGCAACGTCAAATGAGTTTTGGGACGTGTGTATGCAAAAAGAAAATTAGAAAAAACAGAAGGAATTGAAAGAACAAGAAAACAAGATGCGTCAAGCAGAAAGACAAAAATTGTGAGATAAAAAAGCGAAGGGAATAAAAGAAGCCAAAGAAGCGACAAATGCTATTGACGATAGACTAAAGGAATCAAATGGTAAAAGATGTAAATCCGAGCCAAAGGAATCTTAATAATTTTGCCTAAGTTTAAAATAACTCAAATAGTTCTTTGTATAAAAATAACTAATTTATGCTCAGTAATATAATATTTCTTGTTTGCAAATACAAATTGGTTTACTTTAGCATTTAAAAAAAAAATAATATCTACTATACATGATTTTTTTTTTTTTAATGTGCATAAGTATTAAATTAGTTGTGCGGGAGAAATAAGAAATTCCAAGTGGATGTAAGGGATCAGCTTTGGCTGCATCTTGTTGTTTTCGGCAATATACTTAACCATTTTAGATGGCTTTTGTAAGGTGGTTCGTCTGTAATCGAAATTATTTGTCTGTTTTCGTCCGAGCTCGGCAATTAGGGTCTTTTGGGTGACTTTGGCCATCTTCGTCTTTGAAAATAAGCATAGGGTCGAAATTTCTAAGTTTTTAAGGGAGGGTCGAAAAATCCTGAAACTTTTTTAAGTTCTTGTGGAGTGGGCAGGAAGGCTGAAGGGGGCCAACAAAAAACTGGAAAAATTATTTTTACTTAAAATCACGGAGAAAACGATCAATTTTT